>CM021101.1:197138377-197410143 GCA_007115665.2 Sequoiadendron giganteum
GATAGGTGGAGGAGATTGTTTGATGATCTGGAGGAGGAGGATATAGTGTGGAGGCCATTTAGAGTATAGAGGCAGGAGGAGGTGGTTCATCGGGATTACTTCATGACACACTGCTATTTTTTTGGGAGAGATTCACAAACAATAGAGTCACATATGATAGATCAAGTGACGAGGCAATATGGGCTGATACAGGATATCCCAGGTGCCCCAGAGATGTTCAGATGGATTACATGGGAGCGACCATGGGGAGATGCGATTTCAGAAGAGTTTGCACATGAGCACTAGGTGACACTGGTACGAGAGCTAGTAGAGTACCCAGGGAGGATTGAGGGACTAATGGAGCAGCGAGAGGGGGAGGAGATGATAGGCAGATAGGGTCAAGAGATAATAGAGGAGAGGGGATAGGATAGCCTGAGCAGGAGAAGAGGAGCAGCTAGGGGCAGTTGTAGTAGGAGGATGGCAGAGGAGAGCACCGAGAGTGGGCAGAGTAGTAGCACAGTAGGAGAGAGTACCGGAGGTATCCAGGGTAGGTGGACAACAAGGGAGAGTACCGAAGATAGCCAGGGCAGGTGGATAGCAAGGAGTGTTGGAGGCAAACAAAGTAGGGGGATAGGGGGAGGATCTAGTAGGATATCAGCAGAGATCAGGTAGGAGGAAGAGGAGATGAAGGGCTTGGGGCTAGCCCGAGGAGGATAGATAGGATACTAAAGCTATGGAGAGGGATGAGGGGGGAGTAGAGGCAGTGGACATAGAGATACATGAAATTCCACCCCTGACGATGATGTCATCAGAGGAAGAGGATTTTTTCATGTGATTGAGAGGAGCAGAGGTGAGATTACATATCATCGAGTAGAGGTTGAGAGACTCAGAGGCAGCGAGGAGGAGACTGGAGGTGGAGGATGTTAGAATCGGGCCCGAGGGGAGGAGGCTACAGGTAGAGGTGATTAGATTAGAGGCAATAGGACATAGGGAGTATGGCTTTATTATTGACCACTTGACTACATAGGTACATGATGCAGAGAGGAAGAGAGATGTCTTATGCAATGAGCTAGATAGGATGACTAGGGACTAAGACAGAGTACAGGCAGAGGTGACCCATTTGGAGGGGGAGGTGGTGAGGGATCAAGAGGTAGGAGATTCAATGAGATGAGAGAGGGACCATTTAGAGGCTACCCTAGTGATACTACAGGTAGGGGGTCAGCAAGAGGCTAGGGGAGGGTCAGAGAAAATACCAATAGACACTGTGGTGGAGGTAGAGAGAGATATGGAGGACTTAAGGAGGTAGGTAGATGGATTTGTGAGAGAGCGGAGGGAGTTGAGACATGAGTGGGATGAGCTTCGGGCGAGAGTGGAGGTGGCACAGGAGATATGGGATTGATGCAAGAGAGAGAGGAGAGTATGCAGGCTCATGTACAAGCGATGGAGACAGAGAGGGAGGTCCTACAGACACATATGTAGGAGAGGGAGGAGACGATGAGGATTCAAATGTAGGGGATGGAGGCAGAGAGGGAGGCCTTTCAGACATAGATGCAGGCACTGCAAGAGGAGAGGGATGCAGTATTGGTACAGAGATAGGTTATGGAGAGAGGTGCAACATAGGGGTAGACACAAGGGTCATGGGAAAAGGAGAGGAGAGTCCTTATCTATGATTGGGATAGATATAGGCAGGAGAGAAACATTCTTCGAGGTCATGCAGAAAAGAGAGATGAATACATGAGAGAGACATATTTTTGGATGATCTCTTATCAGCAGGTAGTTCCAAATCCATCACAAGATACATTTCACTTTGAGCGACAGGCTCCACAGATGCCCACACCATCCAAGACACTGGGGAAACAGACTCGAGGATTCAATGGTTCTCAGATGACTCCCCCTCATAGAGGGTCGGTGCCCAAATCACCACAGAGATCAAATGTGGGTATTTCATGGTTCAGAGTAGATGGATAGGATCCCAACCATTGACAAGTGCAAAATGGGATATAGTATAGAGTAGCAGAGGTCAGAGTAGATCCATAGCCACATACTCATACTTTATTTTTGATGACAAATGATATATATATTATTATGGATTTCATGATGGATATTGTATGATTTTTGATTTTTCATATGATATGCGAGAGCCCTTATTAACACTATATGATGCTTATGTGATGGATGATTTATATATGCATATGTGTATGTTTATGATTTTATTATGAATGATGTATGAAATTCCTATATGGATGTATGATTATGATGCATAATGATCAGGTTGATGCCTAACATTTATAATGCAGGATGTGATTTTTATGATTATTTCTATGTATGTTGTCTAATTTCTATGATGCAGGATGCAATGGATGATGTGATATGTAAAATGAGATGGTTAGTTATGAATGCATGATGTCTAATGAATATGGTTTTATGATTATTTCCTATAGTGGGTGATTTATTATGACACTATGATGTTTAATGTGTATGATGGGTGTGGTAATGAACCTAATGATAGTTAATGTGTATAAACTAAATTGAATATGCGAATGAGTGTTAAGATGCATAGGATGAAAACTAATCTACACAACGTAAGATGATGATATAATTTAATGATCCTGGAATGCAATATGATCATAAATTCCAATAAGGGGCTGCATAATGATGTGGGCGAAGAAAATGATGGGTGTGTGACTACACCTGTCAAGAACCGTAGGACTCCCGAGAAGAAAGGAAAAGGTGGAGGGAGTCACTATTTGAACAATCCAAAATCCTAAGTCAAGGGAAAAGGAGGGATGAATGCAATGGAGGAGAGAATGAAATGCAATCCTAATGCAAATTTTCATCTTTAGAGTATTGGTTTTTGCTATAACATAAGACACTTGTTACCCTGATATATGGACCAAGGTAGATTAGTGTTGAATGCATTAAAAAACACATCAAACAAGAAGGTTATCCCAATACCCCAACGTCATGATGACTTCGGTCGAGCCAGGTATTGGGATAACCACAAGCATAGAAGGATGTCCTAGCATAATGCAAGACCTCAGGGCTCTTGGTGGGTACTACGCGGGACAACTAGGAAAATATCAAGAAAAATAAAAAATCAAGATACACCCCTATGTAAACTAGTCAAAATACATCATAATATGAGAGATTATGATGGCCTTGATGAGTGATGATAGGGAGCTTGAATGATAAAAAAAACCAAGAGCATAAAAAGATTGCAATCAATTTCAAAACATCCTTTTCCATAGGATCAAGATGATGGATGGGGTTGATGCGGTTTGTTAGGAAGGATACATCTTGTTGAGACCAAATATGGATGCTAAACTAAGAGATTGATTAATGAGACCAAATATTTGAGGTACCAGCAAGATAAGGACATATCTTGATGACAAGACATAAGACTTACTCACCCTAAAGACCTAGGGACTCGGGTATTTATCAAAGATCAGCCTTTCCTATGTGAAAGCGCAGAGCCTTCATAGTTTAGGAAAATACCATGATAAAAGTGAAAAGAGGAAATGAAGACATATGATGCAGGAAAATGATCAAAGAGAATAACCACAAAATAAAAATAAAAAAAATCCCCAAGGGCGAATCAAATGATCAGCCTTGCCTACGTGCAAGCGAAAGGGCAGCGTAGTTTGAAAAAGGAGGAAAGACTGATGATGGTTAAGATCGGAAAGTGGAAAAATGTTGACGGAAGATGGAGGAAAAAGTGCCCCAGGGGTGGATCAAGTGATCACCCTTGCCTACATGAAAGCATAGGGGCAACATAGTTCACCAAAGATGGACAAACAACAAGGATAGACAAAACAAAGCCCCAGGGGCGGATCAAATGATTGGCCTTGCCTACATGAAAGCACAGGGGAAACATAGTTCACCAAGGACAAACAGACAAAGGGGGTAGACAAAAAAAATCCTTGGGGGTAGATCAAATGATCGGCCTTGCCTACATGAAAGTGCAAGGGAAACGTAGTTCGACAAGGACAAACTTACAAAGGGGGTAGACAAAACAAAGCCTTGAGGGTGGATCAAATGATCGGCCTTGCCTACGTGAAAGTACAAGGGCAACGCAGATTGACACAAGACCAAAGATAGATGATAGAAGAGGACTAGATAGATGAAATAAAGAGCCTCGAGGGTGGATCAAATGATCAAACTTGCCTATGTGAAATCATAGGGGCAACATAGTTCAACAAAGATGAAATGGGATCTAGATGGAGACAAACATCATGAATGATCCTAAATGGAAATGATCAAAGTTTTGAGGTGACACAAAATATCAGATAGGATAGAAGCTTAGCATGTTGGATAGAGGATGACGTTCTACCAATGCTCAACCAGAAATATACCAAGTGACCAAGGGATGTGAATGGGAGGATATGATAGGATGATAGGGATACTAAGATCTGGATAGATAAAGCATAAAGTGATTAGGACGCGAGGTAGATAATGAATAAGCCCTATACTAAAGGTGCCTATGACCAGGTTTCCACTAATCGTACATATGCAAGGTGCCACGCAGGATTGGTTTACCATAGGATGAATTATTTCTCTTTACTATTTTTTGATTTTTTGATTTTTTTCAATTTTGATCATTTTTTACTTTTGTTTTTTTGTATTTTTGAGACTTTACCAGGAAGGATACCCCAGCTGACCTAAGAATAGAATTTATTTAGATGCATAATTTTGATGGGTTCTTCCAAGGCTCTCCTTCAGGGGTAGATAGCCTGTATGCTTCAGAACCATACTTGGTGGTGATGACATAAGGGCCTAACCAATTAGCTTAAAATTTACCCTTTTCTCGATCTTGTTTATTCTATTGATTTTCTTTAAGAACTAAGTCACCAACATTGAATTGACGATTGCAAAATTTATTATTGTAGCTTCGTTTGAGTCGGTGTTGATAGGCTTGTAGATGGTTATAAGCCTTGACCCATTTTTCAACCAATAACTCTAACTGTGCGAGTCATGCCACTCGGGTGTCTTCATCAGTGATGAGATTCTTGAGCGATATTCAAAGTGAGGGGATTTTGACTTCAATTGGAAAGATGGCTTCGACACCATAGAAAAGGGAGTATGGAGTAGTGTCAGTGGGGGTCTGGATGGGCATGTGGTAGGCCCAGAGGGTAGGATGGAGATGGAGGTGCCAATCTCGGCCAATGCTATTGACCATCTTCTTAATGATTTTGATCAATTTTTTTTTGTTGCCTATCTTGTCCATTACCTTGGGGGTAATAGGGGGTGGACCAACGATGTTGGATATGATATGTTTCACAGAGGAACTTCATATACTTATTCTTGAATGGTTTTCTGTTATCAGTGATGATGGTGGAGGGGATACCATACCTACAGAGGATATGGTAGAGGATGAACTTAGAGATCTGAACACTGGTGATTTAAGTGAATGGTATGGCTTCCACCCACTTGGTGAAGTATTCAGTGGCTATGATAATGAATGTGTGACCATTGGAGGATGGAGGATAGATCTTTCCAACCAAGTCAAAACCCCATTGTGAAAACGACCAAGGCGTCATGATAGGTTGTAACTCTTGCGTTGGGGCGTGAATCAAGTTTGCATGTTGTTGACATGGAAGACACCTTTTGACAAAATCACAAGCATCATGTTCCATTGTAGGCCAATAATACCCTGCTGCTAGAATCCTTTTAGCTAAGGCCATACCATTAGAATGGGCCCCACAAATACCACTATGCACTTCTGCTAATCCAGTGTGGGCTTCAGTTTTGTCTAAACAACGAATTAGAGTTCCATCATACGCACATTGATAAAGTGTATCACTGATGATGGTCTACCAGGAAGTGCATTGGATAAATGATTTATGTTGGTTTCTTGTGAGATAAGATGGTAGGGTGTGAACACAAAGATAGGTGTAAATATATTGGTACCAAGAGGATTCAGGGCCTACAATTTCATAGACCATTTGACTCTCAGGTATGTTGTATGCGGGGATGAACATTTGTTCTGCTAGGAACCCACATTCGGTATGATCTCTGGGCATATCCAAGAGGGAACCAATAGTGACCATGGCATCAACAAATTTATTCTATATCTTGGGGATTTGGTCAAACTGGATAGAGATGAAATATTTCTTGAAATTGTCCACCATGCATTTGTAGGGTAATAACTTGTCATCCTTTGTGAGGAATTCATCACTGAATTGTTTGATCTCCAATTGAGAGTCACCAAAGATGTGCAAGTGTGAGATACACTATTGAACAATGATCCTAATGCCTGTGAGGAGAGCCTCATATTTGATAATATTGTTGGTGCAAGGAAAATCCAACATGAATGATTTAGGTATATAGTCACCTTGGGGGGTGACGAGCAATACTCTTGCTCCAGATCCATTCTTAGTGTGGGACCCCTTCATCTAGAAACTCTGCCTCTAAAGGATAGGCATCAACCAGTGGAGCATTTGCCCACTGATTTGAAATAACCTATCCTTTGATTGCTTTGTGGTCTATGTATTCTATGCAAAATTCGTTGAGTAGCATGACCCATTTAGCCATGCAGCCTGTCAATGTTGTTCTTGATAATAGATATTTTAGGGGGTCA
Source organism: Sequoiadendron giganteum (assembly GCA_007115665.2). Classification (NCBI taxonomy): domain Eukaryota; kingdom Viridiplantae; phylum Streptophyta; class Pinopsida; order Cupressales; family Cupressaceae; genus Sequoiadendron; species Sequoiadendron giganteum. The sequence continues at coordinate 197,144,934 of CM021101.1, forward strand.
ACTTTGGAGATGAGCTTAACTGGATGGTTGAGCATGTAGTGTCTAAGTTTCTGGGAACTAAAGACAACAGCAAGATAGGTCTTTTCCATTGGAGAATAATTGAGATCATAGTCGACCAAAGTCCTACTGATATAATAAACTGCTCGTTCTTTGGAGGATTCATCATGTTGTGCCAATAATACTGCCAATGCCATGGAAGTAGTTGAAATATAGAGGAGGAGGGGATTTCCTAGGATAGGTGGCATGAGAAGAGGTAGATGAGCCAAGTATTCCTTAATATGATCAAAACCAAGCTCACATTGTGGGCTCCACTTGAATGCAGTGCCTTTCTTTAGGAGGTGTGCGAATGACTGACATTTATGGACAAGTTGAGCAATGAATCTATTGATGGACTGGAGCTTACCTTGTAAACTGCATAGCTATTTCAAAGTACAAGGAAGAGGAATTTCCATGATGGCCTTAACCTTAGTGGGATCAACCTCAATTCCTCTAAGGGAGATGATGAACCCTAGGAGCTTGCCAGTTGTGACCCCATTTATTTGGATTGAGTCATAGCTTATATTGTTCCAGGCGATCGAAGATCTTTTTGAGGATGGTCAGGTGTTCTTCTCTTGTTCTAGATTTTCCTAAGAGGTCATCAACATAGTCTTCCATGATTATGTGGATAAGGTCGTGGAAGATAACCATCATAGCTTGTTGGTATGTTGCCCCCACATTTTTAAGGCCGAAAGGCATGACATTGTAGCAAAATGCACCTCAGGGTGTTGTGAAGGTGGTATTGTGTTTGTCCTTAGGGGAAATATTGATTTGGTTATAGTTGGAGAAACCATCCATGAGGGACATCTCATGTCCTACAGTGAGGTCGACTAGCATATCAATGTTTGGTAGGGGAAAGTCATCCTTTAGACATGCTTTTTTGAGATCTCAGAAGTCTATACAAATATTGATGTCTCCACTAGGCTTAGCAACTAGAACTATATTGGATATCCAGTTAGAATAGTCGATCGGTAAGATAAGCCCTGGTTCTGACAAATTTTCTAATTCCTTCTTCACTAGGAGGGCCACTTGAGGGTGCATTTTACTGAGCTTTTGTTTGACAAGCTTCTCATCAGGGCGGGCATCTAGGTGATCTACCACCAAAGTTGGATCAAGGTCAGGCATATCTGAATATGTCTTGGAAAATTTAATGATTCTTTCCTTCAAATGATTGAGGATGGTAGAACTTTCTTCTTCTGATAGTGCCTTAGCCACATAAGTGATCTTGGGGTTCTCTTATGTTCCCAATTTTATGACTTGTGTTTCTTCGATCAGGATAGATGATCGGCCGAATAAGTGAGTTTCGACAAGGGGAAGATGAACGTCCCCATCTTTTAGTGCCTCTTCAAGCTTTTCACTAGCAGATACATCCTTGGTTTTTACTATTTTTAAGTCACAAAGTGCCTTAGGGAGGTTTTCACTAGGTGACCCTTTTTGATTTTGCTTCTTCTTTTTTTTGTGACTAGGGCGTTCATCTTCCTCCAATCCCATAAGGTGCACATACTGATCCATTGAGGGAAATGTGTTGGTAGATGTGATAGCTTGTAGGTCATAATCAATGAGTTTGGGATGTTTAAGGGATAATGTGATGGTGCAAATAGATAGGCATTCAAACATGGCAGGGAGGTCAATGTGATCGACATCATCGTACACATGTATGATAGATTACTCCTCTGGTATGTCCTCGAGAGAACCATTGTCAACACTAACATTGTTAGAAGTACTAGAGGATTTCAAAGGACCCTTCTATTTTTTATCATAGCCTAAATCCATTTTCTTCGGATGAACAACGACCTCTATTGGTTGCAGTCTTCCTTTTTTTTCTGCCTCAAGGCATCCCCCCTGATAGTTGTGTTTTGCAGTGAACTTGAAAGGCCAAGGGTAGGCCTCTTGGAAGTATTATTTCAAGGGGGGAGATGGTTTTGGTTCCTCATGGTACACCCATTGATTGATGTCATCTTTAGGTGTGTCTTGTTGCAATCCAGGAGAACATAAACTATTGGACCCTACAGTTGGAGCTTGAAGGGTGATTGTCTTTTCTTCACTTTGTGGGATGGATGGATATGATTTCCCATATTTTTATGGTGAGGTTGGCATGGTTGCCACATTTAGTGTGGTACGCATTTTGTACTCGCCACATCCTTTGTCGAAGATCTAGACCTTGGTGATGGTGGAACCAGGTGCAGATGATGGCATGGATGAAGGGGTGGATGATGTGGTTTTGAGTGTGTTGGTGGAGGGATGAGAATTAGATGTTTGAAACTCCCCCATTTTGACTCCAAGGCAGTAATGTGAATGCAGAAAGGAAGCTTCTAGAGCACAAAAAATATTCAAAAGGTTGAGGTTCAGCCTGTATGGTGACTTCCATTCCTTGGAATGGGAACTTCAAACACTGATGGTAGGTGGATGGGACGGATTTCATAGAATGAGTCCATGGACGGCCGAGAAGGATGTTGTATGGAAGTTCCAGGTCTAAAACATGACACATAGTATATTGTACGATGGGACCCACCTGAATAGGAAGATGGATCGTGCCCTCAAAATCTCTTGTTGCGTTGTCATATGCCTTAATGGTGATCACCTGATTATTTAGGTCAGCCTGGGTGTATCCTACCTACTGTATAAAATTTAGTGTACAAATATTTAGGGCCAAACATTATCTACCAAGACCCTTTTCACTTTATTACAATTTACCCCGACCTCAAGGTGAAGGGGACGATTATGGCTTGAGTCTAGGTGTGGCATATCTTTTTGACTGAAACCTAATTGCTAGGTGGTGGACAGGTTTCCTACCAACACTTGGAATTGTGTAGGATTGATATTGTTAGGGACTCGGGTGCTTTTTAAGGCTTTATGCAAGATGTCTCAGTGTACAAGGGAAGACCTAAGTAGAAACAGGATGGAGATCTAAGCTAAAGTCTTGCCCAAATGGTCAAGATGTTGTACTGTGAACTGAAAGATGGCTATTGGGTAGATGGAAGAGCGGCTAGGACCGTGATGTGGGTCTGTCGGGTAGTAAAAACACATTGTGGATCCTTCCCTTTGATGTGTATCATGGATACACGTGGCTCTACTTGTTTGACATATGTGACCACACCTTGGTAATTTTATGGCACATTCTTATAGCTGATATTATTTGTGTTGTTATTTGGATTATTATTGTTTCTAGGGCCAGGATTGGAATTGGACGTGTTGGGAACCTAATTGTGCTTGGGAAAAGCATTTTGGTATATTTGGAGCTGAGCATTGGTTGAAGATGTCATGTTAGCATCCACATGGATCTCACCCCGATCTATTAGACCTTGAACGTAAGTCTTTAGTCCTTGACACTTATCCAACGTGTGCCCTTTGATCTTATGGAATTCACAATATTCATTCTCTTTGAACCAAGTCGACTTGGGCTTGGAATCATCGATGGGCTTGGTGACAGGATAAGTAATTGGGTAGTTGGCTTGCAAAATCTTGTTAAACACAATGCTAAGGGGTTCTCCCAACTGAGTAAATTGTTGTTTATTTCCCCCTTGGTTGTTCTAGTTTGACTGTTGCTAAGGTGCTCCTTGGGGCAAGGATATGGCATTCAGGATTGATTGTTGTTGTTGTTGAGGAGGATATTTATGGGAGGTGGTGGTCACTTGAATATGTTTGGTGTCAATGAAACCATCATTAACAACATTTTTGTTTTTATTCCAATATTGAGGCTTATCCCTAGAGGATTTCTCTTTATCAAAATTGGAAATTTTGACTTTCCCTTTAGCAACAAGGGCTCATTGTAGGATGGGACCCTTCTCCACAAGTGTTGCAAAATGGTGATGCACTAGAGACTAAAATTATGAGCCATGTCCGGATGATAATTTTTGATGAACAACATAACCATGTCCTTTTCTGATAGTGGGTATTTCATCTGAATGGCCAAGGCACACCATCTTTGTAGATAGCTAGTGAAGGTCTCCCCATCATGTTGTTTTTCCTTTTGGAGATCAAGCGTGTCAATGTCCTACTCTAGATTGAAAGAGAAGTGGGAGACTAATTGTTCGAACAATTTTCCAAAGGTTTTGATAGATCCTTTTTCAAGGTCCATAAACCAGTTAAGGGCAACCCCCTTTAGACTCTTAGGGAAAATTCGTATAAGATAGTTATCATTATGCATGACCTCTTGGCAATGAGCATAAAATTCTTGCAAATGGGCTCTGGGGTCCTTGGTTGCCTTATAGTTGTCAAATTTTGGTATCGCAAAGTGCTTGGGGAAGGGAACCAAGGAGATGGAAGGATCAAAAGGATAAGGACAAATGTTCTCGAACTTGAATGTTTGTTTGCCCATTTCGACGTGTAGATCATTTAATGCTACTTTTACTTCTTCCAGGTCTTTATTGATGGGTGTCACAGGAGTCAGAGTGGGTTTATTATATGAATAGTATTGTGGGTATGATGAGGATGGCCCCACCGCGGTTGGAGCATAGGTGGGTTGAGCTAGATACGAGTGCATTTGTTGATTATGAGTGGATGACGATGGATTATGATGCATGGGAGCCACTTGTTGGTAAGGTGATTGTTGTTGATAGTAAGAAGTGCGGAACGGGCCCTGTTGTTGTGTAGAATTTTTGTAATACAAGGAGGTAGGACCCCCTTGTTGATGTGATGATGGTTTTTGGTAAAAAGGGATGAAGGGTGCACCTTGTTGGTAAGTTTTTTGTTGTTGGAGGTAGGGCAGATAAGATTGATATTTTTGTGCCATGGTTGGCTATTATGTAATGTATGGCGGTGGATTTGATGGCTAATGGTAGGGATGATTATGTGATTGCATAGGATTGGTGTAAGGAGGTGGTTGGATCCACATTTGATTTTGGAAATTTTGATGAAAATTCAAATTGAAGTGGGATGGAGTAATGCATGTGCTAGAGGGATGATAGAGGTATTTTGTAAGTGGATTATTATGTTTTTGTGTAGGGATATGTACATGTTGCTATGGGGGTCACTGATGTGGTTGTTGTTGGTCAGATGGGTGAGATCAAATGTGTTGTTGTTTGGGGATAGCTATGGAAGTGCCATGTGGTGGTTGTTGTGGCTGTGAGGTAGTTTGCACTACTTGATGTAATGGTTGTGTAGGAACAGTAGTGTGTTGCTGGGGGATCAATTTTTTTTGTTGCGGGACAGTGATGGTGTGTTCCAAATGTTGTTGATGTGAGGGTTGAGATGAGGCAACAATGGTAGCAATATGTTGTGGTGGTGCTTGCAATGTGGTGGATTGGTGTGGATTAATTGGAGGTTGTTGAAATGGGGGAGGCGACAAATTGGAAGTATAGGTGTGCCTCGAGTATTAGGATACGGGGGTGGAAGTGGTGGAGTAGATGGGATGTATGGTGGCATGCCATAGGCATAGGGGTTATTAGGATTGTGTGATGGGATAGTCGATGTTGTGGTTGGAAGATGAGGATAATCTTGGACTTGATGGATGACAACATTTCCAAACTCGGGGTGGTACCAGTTTTCCATGGGTGCACTCTCAGGGACATAGGAGTTTCTTGGAGTGTTCTGCGAAGTTTGTGGATCGACAGATGTTGGAAGTGCATATTCTAAGGCATCAAAGTTAGATGGTGGTTTGACTCCCTTCATGAGTAGGGTGGCAAGGATCTTATCCCGACATTCATTGAGGAGACGATCCATCATTTGGACATTGGTAGGATTATTGAGGTATTCATCAATGGTAACTTCAGGTTGGCTGACAATGTTCTCATCACCGAGTGGTGTGGTATTCTAGATGTCAGTGTTTGATTGGGATGAGGCATTGTTATGGGGATCTTGTGGATTGCTTGGAATGTTATTGGGATCTTGAGGGATATTTGGTTGGGAACCTTGGTTTTGTTTGTCTACCATTTTCTTTTTCGTTTGTGAACGAGTTTGAATGAGCATGAACTAAGTGATCTAAGATGAAACTAAGCTTCTAAATGATAATCTACATGATGATTTAGATTGCTTGATTTGGATTCGATTAAGTTTGTTGGATTGAATTGGATGTTGGATTGATCGATAGGATAATGGATCAATTGATGATGTATCAATTAATCAGATGATTGGATAAGGATTGGATTTGATTGGATTTTATCAACGAAATGATTCATAGGATTGGATGGAATTGAATTGGAGATCAATTAATTGGATGATTAGAAGGGTTTCTAAACTGGGTTCAGAGATCACCCTTGGTGATGGAAGGTGTTAATTGATCGGAGTAAGGGATGAACCAATCATCATGACACCAAATATGCCTTGAGATGGAAAGGGATTGATAGGGTCGAGGATGATGAATGAATTAGGATGAATAGCGATCCTAAGCAGATGTTCAAGGATGATGATCAGGTTCAAGCACCTAGGTCAATTTAGATAATGAATTCAAACAAATTTCAGAGGATTTTGATTGATATGATGATGATGGATGTGAAACCTAAAGGTGATTATGCAACCTATATGATTCAGATGACAATGCAAATGGATCATGATGCAAGAGAATGAGATGTGCAAATAATGGGGTAGTCAACAGGCCTTTCAGAAACTGTGAGAAGTTGGTGTTCTGAATCATATTCAGAAACAGGTACAGTTTTAGGGTAGGGCAGCCCAAAATTTTGGACAAGGCTGCCCCTTCTAGGCAAGGCCACCCAAACAGGTTTTGGTTTCAAATTAGAGCGAAAAATGATTAAATGGTATTGATAAACGGACTTCCAGAATGGGTAATTGGATTTGCAGAATGGACAAAAGACCACTCAGAATGGGTGAACAGATGTAGGAGGTTGTGGAACAACGTTTAGAACAAGAAAATGAGTTCCTGAAACAAATGAATAGCTTCCCAGAATGGGCAAACAACTTATTAGAAAGGGGGAACGATGGACAAAATGGGTAAAAGGATAGCCGAAACAAATGGACGGATGGTCAGAATAGGTAAACAGGTACTCCAAATGGGGGAACAACAATTGAAACCAAAAAATAGGCCCTCGAAACGGAGTAATGAATAATGAACGGAGGTTGAAAAAGGCTGCTTCGGAGGGTACGACCGCCCCTTTAGGTCAAGGTCACCCAAACTTAGGTTAGGGCCACCCCTTTAGGTCAAGGCCACCCAAACTTACGTCAAGGCCCCTCTTTAGGTGAAGGCTGCCCAAACTTAGGCTAGGGCCACCCAAACAGGAGAGACTTGGCAAAATTTTGACTTAAACGGGCTAAACAATAGTTGAAACAAAGGGATAGGGCCGCCCCTTGAGGGAAAGGTCGATCTTTTGTGAACTATTTTGAACCTAACTTAGTAAAAAATAGTGATGGAAAAGGATGCAAAATAGCAAGTAAAAATCCAAAACTAATTAACAAGTACTAGTTTTTCACAAAGAAAACACTTCAAGCAACACAAGCCTAATTTTAGTGTTAATGTATGGCATACACAGTCCTCTATCTAGTCTAAAGAAGGTTGCTAAGGGCATCCTTGATATATACACAGTACATGGGGCCCAAGCTATGAATACCAATCCATCACAAGTGTGAGTCAGGAGCAGCCAGTGAGAGACTAGGAGCTCATACCAACTCTTCACGTCTATCTAGGTGTCACCCTAGCTTCGATGCTCCACCAATTATGACATGACTGGATTGAGGTATAGATTTCGCATCCCCCCTTTATATACCTCGCTAGTACACATGGTTGGAATCATCCCTTGGAGTGATGAAATCCCTAGTCAGGTCCCGCTAATAAAATGAAAAAAGGGGTAAAAAGAACTAAGTGGACTACAATTTCTCTTCACCCAGGATTACCAAATGGTGCAAGGGGATTGGATATGTCAATAGTCCACTCCAAACACAACAAGAAAATTCTTTGACCTTTTAATTAAACTATGTTCCTAGTTTAAAGAAATGAAATTACAAAATCAATTAAACATAGTTTCTCCACCTACAACACACTTGTCAGTAGTTTTGTTCTCTGTCTTTGACAAGCGGATTCTTTTTTCGGGCGTGGTTGCCTCTGTATTTTGGGCGTAGTCAATTTTTTGTGAGATGACAAGTAATGAGGGGTCAAAAAATAATTAAAATAGCAACATAATAGTTTGTTGTTTGGGCGTGGTCGCCCCTCCTTGGCGTAGTCGGTCTTTTGTGAACCTGCAAGTAACTAGGGGTCAGAAAATAATGAAAACAACATCAGAACAGTCTGTTGTTTGGGCGTGGCTACCCCTACTAGGCGTAGTTGATCTTTTGTGAATCTATAGGAAATTAGAGGTTAGAAAATAGTGAAAACAACAACATAATAGTCTGTTGTTTGGGCAAGGCCACCCCTCTTGGGCGTAGTCGGTCTTTTGTAAACCTGCAAAAAATCAAGGGTTAGAAAATGATGAAAAAAATAGTAGAATAATCTATTGTTTGGGCAAGGCCGCCCCTCCTAGGTGTAGTCAGTCCTTTGTGAATTTTCAGGTGATTAGGGGTTAGAAAATGGCGAAAACAACAACAAAATAGTCTATTGTTTGGGCATGGCCACCCCTCCTGGGTGTAGTCGGTCTTCTATGAACCTGCAGGAAATCAAGGGTTAGAAAATGGTGAAAACAACAACAAAATAGTCTATTGTTTGGGCAAGACCACCCCTCTTGGGCATAGTTGATATTTTGTGAACCTACAAATAACTAGGGGTTAGAAAATGGTGAAAATAGTAGCATAACAGTCTGTTGTTTGGGCAAGGCCATCCCTCCTGTGTTTAGTCGGTCTTTTATGTTAGAATCTACAAAACTTTAAACAACAAAAAATGTTAAACAAAGGACCTGTGATGTGGGTCCCACCGGGCATGCCAAAAATATGAACAGGGGAAATACACCTATCTAATGATGCAAAATGAAGTAAAATGAAAGATAAGCGAATAACACCTAACAACTCAAGATTGGGCTACGTTAACACAAAAAAAGTAAGATAAAGACAAGCAACCAATTATACCTTTTCTTCGTGTTGATCCCTTGGTTGGCCCTTGATATAGCTTGGATGTGTGCTCTTTAGATGAAAATAGGATGCAAAGTGATTTAAATGCAAATAAGAATTCAAATGGATAAGATGGATGAAGATTGAATGCAAAAGGATGTGATAAAAGTATGAAGGCTCAAATGGCTTAAGATCATAAGTCTCTTAAAAAATGCAGGTCCCTTAGAGCATGTAAGAGGGGGGTATTTATAGGAGAAGCTGAATTCTCTAGAGAATTCAATGGTCAAGATTGAGCCACCATGGCCAAGATAGAGGGCTATGGTGAGTTGAGGACTCATAATCCCTCACACTTTGACATGTGGCAAGTGAAGTGTCCAACGAACAAGGTGAGATGGAAAGGGTACAAATGACATGGAAAAGGTCATGTGGTCCCAAGGTACTTGCAAGTACCTTGGGATGGGAGAGGATTTCCCCAAAAAATTATCCCTTGTCAACATGGGGATTGGAGATGGCCTTGGAGGAATAAAAGTGAATTTTTAATTCACTTTTTGAGAGAGACCAAAGGGTAAGACAAGATTCCCCTAAAAGGGGTCTTTTTCCTTTGGGTACGATGTGACATATGAGATGTCATGGGGAATACAAATGCATGGGGGTAATAAGTGTGAATTTTTAATTCACATGGGGAAGAGGTCAACCCAAAAAAGGTAAGTACCAAGAAGGTTGACTTAAGGAAATGTCAAAAGGGGATTGGGATTAGGATTGTGCAAACAAGTGATTAGATTAATTAATGATGATTAGAGGCAAGTGGCAAGTAAAGGAGGATGTGACATTAATCCTAATTAAGGATATGCGCATCTTAATGGAGGATTAATTAAATCAATCCAAATTAGTGAAAAGGTTATGGAGGATGTGACAAGGAGAGAGAAATAATGAATTTTAAAATTGAAAAGGATAATTGACTAAATTAAATAAATTGATTGCATTTATTTAATTTAGAGATGAATTAGGCTTATGTATAAATTATCTAATTATTTGAAGTAAATACCTTAGGAACGTTAGGGAAAAGAGGAACATTTATGGAATAAATAATTTAATTAATGTTTGATGAAAGGAATGAAGTGGATTAATGAAAGGGATAAAATTGACCTTTTGTAAAGGATCAAATTAGGTGTCTACACCAACCATGAGTGTATGTGTCTCAACTTTTATGACTTCTCACCCAACATACAACCAAGAGATTTGTTGCCTCAGAGTGAGTGTGCATTTTTGGACAAACAACTTGGTGCAGGAGCACCTTGGGATTGCATGCCTCTATGAGGCAATTTTGTCAAATTTTTCTCTTTTGTTTATAATGTCATTTGTGACCATGTATAATGTATTATAAGTCATTTTTTTTCATTAAGAGTGATAGGTAGTTAGTTTGTAAAAAGTCATCAATTCATGTAAAAGTTGTTGAATATTGCAAAAAAAGTGCAAAAGTGGGAATATGAAGGGTCATCTTGTGTAAATGATGTAAGAGATAGTTGTAAAATGATTGGGAATTATTTTCAATGCCTTAAAACACCTTTGAAAATTTTTGGGCAAGGTGAGCCAACAAGAATTTGAATTTGAATACCAAAACACTCAATTTTCTACTTTTTTACACTAAAATCTACTAGAATAGCATTTGCTATAGACTTGTACGGCCTGAACTTACACTTTTATGAATTTTTATTTGTGAAGGAGTGAACTATATATCATCTTCATTTTGTCTCATTTGATTTTATTTAGTTTTGAGTGATTTATTGTTTTTTTACTCAAATCAGCCTTGAAACCCGAGTTTTGAGGGTTTGAGTGAGAAAAAAATGAAGTTTTGGACCATATGACCAGTAGAAAAGGATAAAACTTGGTGGAATGGAATATTTAGGCATATTTTTATCTTTGTGAAATTTTCAAGAGTAGGGGAGGTAGATTCATGAAGATTTAGTGATGCCCTAGGTGGAGAATTGCATGTTTTTGGCACAAAAGGTTGCATAGAGGCTAGGGTTTGATCAAGAACCATTGGAAAGGTGTGGAAAATAGTTGGAAGAGCGTAGGAAGACCATATTTGATATTTTTTAAGTTTTGGAGAAGAATTTTGAGGCCTAGATAATATAGAACCAATAAGTGCCTAGTTGTAGGAGCCTAATTAGGCCTTTGGGATAGCATAACAAGAAGTTTTTGAAGGGTTTGTTCCAAAGAAACACACTCACATTAGATCTTGGGCCCTTGTGAACTAATGGAATTTAATGGTGCCTTGTTAAAGTGTTGTGAAGTGTTTTAACACACTTTCACACTTTTCTAAGGTTTTATCAATTTACTAAGCATTAATCAACCTTAATCTTGCCTTATTTGGAGTGTTATAAAGTGTTGTAACACACTTTCACATTTCTCTATGCTTTTCATTAATAATTGGGCTTTCTTATGATTTAAATGGCCCTATTTTGCATCCACAAGCCTCATTTATTATATCTTTTTGAGGATAATCCTGACACCAATCATAATCCAATCATAATTAAGGTATTTTTGGCTTCTATGGCCCAAATTTATGGATTTGGGAATCATTCACCACCTTGGGTGAATGGGTCCCACCTAGATATTTTTGTCCCGAAGCAGGTTTTACACCTTTCTAGCACTTTTTATAAAATATTCCAAAAAATTAGCCCTAAGTCGACTCATTCACCACCTTGGAAGAATGAGTCCCATGTGGCCCAAATTCAAATTTAATTCAAATTTATAGTTATATTTTATTCTCCTAGATCTGATGTCATCTTGTAGTGTTGTAATTTTGAGAATTCTTGCATAATTGAGTATAAATACAAGGTTATTTCTCTCATTTTCAATACCTAGAATTCAAGAGAGTTCACAAGATAATTTGAGCATTCACAAGAGAATTCAAAGGAATTAAAGAGTAGATCATCAAGCATTTTAGAGCATTCTTCGAGTGTCAAACATCATGCCAAAGATTGTGTTCTTCATGTTTGTTATTATGCTAACGATTATGATGTAGAGTTGATGATTCAAGAAAGAATTACATTCAAGATCTATCTCCTTCAAGAAAGAGTCAAAGACCACATCCATTTCAACCATTTCAAGCATGTTTGCAACACCTTATTGCTAGGTTTTGGTGAGTTGCAACATTTTCGTTTGTTCATTCATCATTCTTTATTCATATTTTCTTTCATTTCAAGGTTTAATTACCAACAAGGGGTTTCAACAAGGCAAACCCCTATTAACTAAGTCCACAAAATTTTTCCCTCTTCTTGTGTGTGATTTGTAGGGCTAGATTACAGATTTGTCAAGAAACAAAGTTGGAGAAAAGTTATCAAATCCCTAAAGTTGTCATAGTTGTCATCAAGTCTTGGAGAAGCTTGGAGAAGACCTATAGGTGGAAATTTACAATTCCATACCTAGAAACCAGTCAAGAAGAGCCGATCAAATTGAGAGACATGGAATCAGGTCCTAAATGTTTGAAAAAAAAGTAGAAGTGGATTGATTCACCACAAGTGGTTAATGAGTCCCACTATACAGGCATAAAAGAGATTTTCACATATCCGGATACCCTTTTGGTTGAAACCTGTATCTGCACATTTTCTCAAAAGCAAGATTGATTTGCTCAGCTTGGAGAATTAGGCCCAATCAACATTAATGGTAGAATTTCTAGAATTCCATACCTCCATTCTATCTTCTTCAACCTCCAGTTGCACACTTTTTATCTCATAACATTGTATTTCATTTAGTTCACATTTCTGGGTCAGTCAAGGTTTGGAATTTCATATTGTGTTGTATTGTCCTTTCCAAGTCTAAACTTGGTGGTGAACCTTGAGCATTAGATCTCATTCAGCCCCTAGGACAGTCCCTTTGCAAGATTTCAATCTCCTTTGTATTGAAATATCAAGGGTTTGTTCTTGAGTAAAGTGTAAAAATTATCTCTCTCCTTATAGGTCCTAAACCATAAAGGTGAAAGAGAGCTAACAATTTTCAATTATTCATAATAATATTATATTAATATTATGTACATTAATATATAATATATAATATTAATATTATATTGATATTATGTACATTAATATATAATATTATATATCATTACAATTATATATAATATTATAATAAATATTATATTAATATATTATATGAATAAACTATTTTATATTTTTTATATTAATATAACAAGCTTAAAATAATGGATACTTGTTTTTCTAAACAAAATGGATTTCCATTTTGTGAGAATGGAAAAAAAGGATAAAAGTCAATTTTATCTGTTCCAAGAGCCCCCACATTCTATGCTCTATCATGAATATCATGATTTTGTGCATTAGAAACAAGAATTTCCTTTTGGAGTAATCCTTTTCATAAAATTTGTATTCTTTCAATCATTTAGTACTTGTTTGGGTTGGGATAATGGGAAGTAACAGTTATTGCAAAGTGAAAAGGAAGAGGAATTGTCAAGCAGAGGCAATTGAGGCAAGTAAAGAGAAAGATAGAGAAAGGAAAAGGTTGGAAATAAGAGTTACGCCAAATTATCTTCCAGGAGAAGGATACTCTTTACCTTTAAGTGAAATTCAAAGTGAACATGATGTTGAATTTGAAATATTGAAGAAGAAATTTAAATTGAAAATTTACAACATGAAAATTAGGTGCAAAATTTTGAGCATGAAAATAAAATTTGAAATATTGAACACTCGGTTGAAAATATTAATGTTGAACATGAAATAGGTGAAAATAAAAAAAATGAATTTCAATGTATCTCCTACTTATACAAGAAGAGAGGATATTTGCGAAGAAGAAAATGAATTCCTAAATCCATCAATTTGCAATGAATCAAATGAAAATGTTCAACATTCAAGAACCACTAAATGGTTACTTGAAATAGATGAGAACATAATAGATAATCTTGATGGAAAAAGGTCATCATGAATGGTTCGGTTGTGGCTACCAATATTTTCAATGGATACTTTTCGATAAGACATTAACTAAACAATGTCAACTTTTTATGCAATTGATAAAGTCTTGCAAAATGAGATCATTATAGCATAAATTGAAGATTCGTGTCACCAAAAAATTTTAAAAACAGAATTATTGTAAAAAAAAAATTACTGCTCTAACTTCTATTGGAAATACTAGTAAGGAAAAACATAAAAGAGTTGCTCGTAGAGTGATCACAACCTCACTAGCAAGCCATCATTTGAGAAAGGCTCATTTAATGAGACAAACTTGTATTGATTTAAATCTAAATCATAAAACATCATATAGAGTGCTCTTAAGAAGAGGATCCTCTTCAAATGATAAATGGGCTTTTAGTGGGAGGCTTCCACATGTTGATAAGAAGCTAATCGATAATGTAAAGAATGAAATTGAACAATTTTGGCACTCTCAATCTAGAGTATCACTAAATGTAAATTATTTTTTAAAGTTAAGAATTGGTAATCAAGATCACACACCTCATCTAAACATTTCTTGGAATGTAGCCAAACAATATTGTACAAAAAAAATTGTGAAGCACATCCAAATTTGTAAATCTCATTAAGGGATTTTGAGTCTTGTAAGCCATTTTATTGTGTACCTATTAATAATGGCAATACATGTTTTTGATATATTAAGCTACATTTACAAGGCATATTACCCTTTACACCACGAGTCCAAATGGCCAAAAAAGATCAAGTCCAAAGAATTAAAATAGAAACCACCAAAATACAAGACACAAAGATAGCAGACCAACAACCAACATACAATGACCCAACCAAAACAAAACATAGAAGCAATAGACTAACTAGCTAACCCTCCCATTTTTGTATATGGAGGTTTATAACATCCTCCCCAACCTAGTTGGGGCCCTCCATAGTCTTGTTGTCTACTTCTTCCTTGAGAAAATAGAAAGGGTAGCAATAGAATGCTGGATCATTTTGATGGTGAACCAAGTGAACCCAGTGAATTTCATTTTGAGTTTATCCATCCACTCCAACATCTTGCTATAATCCTCCTCCTTATCTATAGTATTTACATTATCTTCCTCCATAGCCCTAGGGTCCAAGGAATGGGTCATAGAATCATCCTTGAGCATCTTGTTGATGCCAAAAAAATGACTAGGTCCTTCCACAAGTTCCTCCTCCTCCTTTGTATCTTCTTGCTTCCTCTTGCCTTTGTTATCAGACTGCTCCTTGTCACTAGAAATATCATTCACCGACACTTTCTTACTATTTTTTCCAATATGTGGGATCTTCTAATGTTGGTATTCTCCATCCCCATATTTGTAGTAGCATCCACAAAGGTGTCCCCCTTAGATTATTTACCCAAATTTTTCTTCCCTTCGATGTTCATGGTCAGCAACTCCACCTAGCATTTACCCTCTTCCTTTACTTTTTTCCTTGTTGCAGGTTTGTTTTTTGTATTGTGGGAGTAGTTTTGAACTCGCAAAGCCCAACCCTTCCTTTTGATTGAGTAGTCCCTGCTCCACCCTTCTTTTTCTTGGTAGGAGGTTTAGGCTTAGGGGTTTCATTGTTCACTAGAGGGGTTTTCCTTTCAGGGCCCTTGGACTCAATCGGGGAAGGATTCATAGTGGGCTAGTTAGGGGATTCAAGCTCCTCAATATAGACAACAAAAATAGGTTTGGGTGGACAAAGAGCCATATGGAAATGATAAAGCCTCAAGATGAGGCCCTGGAGGAGCAAAAGGGGGGGTGTTTCATCAGGGCTTTGGGCAGCAGTGTCCAAACACTTCTCAATAGAATTATCCAAATCAATAAGCAAGAAAAAAGAAAAACTCAACAGTATTTTATGAAGAAGATTATTGAGAAGAGGCAGATGATTGAGAAGAGGAAAACTCAAAAACATGTATCATGAATTATTATGCTATATTCATTCTACTATGCATCCTAATGAAATTTTGTAGATGTGTCATGCAATGCAACTTCCCAAGTCATCCATGGACTTGTTAGATTCATTTTCATGTGTTAGAGGTGATGGTTGTCTTTTTTATAGAAATGATTGTTTAAATGAAACGTGTCTTTGATGTGGTGGTTTATTGAAGTTTGTAACATGTTTTCATGAGGGTAGCGAACATGATTTTGCTAACAATATTGTTGAGAAAAAAGGCTTGAGATAGTCAAATACAATTTGAAGATTGGAGGTAATGGTTCTAGATGCGAGATGGTTACAAAAGAGGTAAGTATTGCTGATTTTATTTTTTATTTTAAGAAAAAAAAATTCTACAAGTATGCAAGGCATAGCCACAAGTCCTAGTGGTTGGATTGACAATTTAGGATGTGTAAGGACTCTATTTTGATTGGAAATATTATATTTATGGTTGATTTTTCTGAAAATTACACATTGTAACCACAAAATGAGGTACAATCACAATATTACAATTCTATTCAAATTGTTATTTTTGTCCACATAGCATATAGACATGCCCTTGATAGTACAAAAGAGGACAAGAAGAATAATTATGGAGTACCATTTTTACATGAGTGATTATAGATATCATTCATCCAAGAGTTTGTGCAACATTGATTTGAATTTTTTTTGAGTTCTTATGAGAAAAATTTATTGCAATGGGTCAAAATCTCATTTAGTCAGATAACTGCATTGGGAAATTCAAGAATGCTCATATATTTTATTGGTCAAGCAAGATGCATGTAGAGAGGGATGTATCACATATTTGGAGTTTTTAAAAACTATACATGGAAAAGGCGAGCATGATGGCATAGGTGCATGTGTGAAGAGAGCTCTAGTTAAGGAATAAATGAAGATCAGAGGTGGTGCAACATTTAATGATGCACATTCTACTATTGATTGGTGTAGTTAGGCATTATCATGAGGGATACTTGGTTCACAATTTTGTAGGTTCTTTTGGTTCATTGATGAGGGAATGGTGGGAGGGAAATTGTAATATCGAACAATCAAAGAATCTTCAAAGATGCATTCATTTCAAAGATCAAATGCAGGTGCATGGACCATATGGACATTAGAGTTGGCTTGTTTTTGTCAGAATTATATTTAGTGTGATTGGGATCAATGCGAGTTAAGTGAGTGGGTAGATACATGGAATCCACAATATCTAATCCCTTTATCTATAGCACAATCCTCTTTAGAAGATGAAATGGAAATTTCACTTGACTACGACCATCTTTCAAATCTTGTATAGACAAGAAATTTTTATGCAATTGTTGCACCATAGGGGAATGAAGAGGGATTAGACTATTGGCTGGCACAATCTGTACATGGAAAGAAGAAGCTAACATAATCGATGACATATGATGATGGGTTCTTGTATCCTATAGGTTCAATTGTTGTTGTCAGAACTTGGTTGCAAATTTATATGAATAGAAAGAATGGCATACCTAAATTTGAAGACTATAAGAAACACAAAACCATTCTCATGTATTTGCACCTTGCTATAGAAACAAATGTTAATTTATCAAGACATCATTCCAAACCAAGAACAAAGGAAATATGGACAATTAATAGTGTTGATCATGAAGAATTACTTGATACTCTGAAGGTATGAGATGACCCTTCAAGTACACTTGAGTAGTAGATTGTTTGTTGTATAGGGTAGGTATCATATTGTTCATTTTATTTTAATTCATGTTATTTCTATGGGTTAGATTAAAAGTATATTAAAATTTTCATATAAATTAACTAATATGTAAAATGAAGGGAAAACGGGCAGATCTAATGACCCAATAGTGCGGAATACATTCCCTTAACACTAATGCAATAGAGGAGAAGAGCATAAACTAGTTCTAATAGCTTTGTAAAATAATTACTTGAGATGAATACAACCAGTAAAATAGATAAAAAATTAAGCACTCACAGTTGACACAAGATATACGTGGGAAAACCTTTACAGGTAAAAAACCCACCACACAAACTCAAGAAAATTGTATTATAGTAATAGAAATGGTTACATAAAATATATAGTCTTCTCTGATTAGCTCATAGCAGCATTTCAAAAAAACAAAATTCTCTGTTACAATGTTTTCTCTAAACATACAGTTCAAAAAACTCTCTCTTGCAATAATGTACTCGACTCACATAATTCATACATTGCATTCAAGCCTTCTCAATCAATCGCCGATCACCAAGTACATGAATCTTTGATCCAAACACATCAATGATATGCCCATGTCAATCTTCCTGCATCAAGCCACCCATGCATTAATGCCACCACCCAAATCGAGTCTTGCTCACCAGGCAAAAACAACCTGCTATTACTGTTGTTGCTACAAATGGCTTTGGCCAACCAAAAGTAGTCAAATTTCCACGTGTCTGATTTGCATTCACCTATCGCTCCTACGACCAAGTCCAACTCGATCAAACATAGGTCTGAGCCCATCCAAGCTCCCAATGCTCATACCACTCCACCACCGAGCTGAGTCGACCCACCCACGATAATGCATTGAGCCCGACCGAGCTCCCTCAAGCTTCCCCACGCTACCACTGAGTCGAATTGACCCATCCGTGGTATGGTAGTTTGGCCAACCGAGCCTGTCCAAGACCTGCTCACGCTATTGGAGCACCAGCTGAGTCGACAGATGGTAATGCAGTGAGCTCAACCGAGCTCACCCAAAGTCTTCATCAAGCTCGTCCGCTAACCATCCCTCGCTACTGTCGTCGGGGTTTTCACTAGCTGTGGTGATGAGGTAACTGGCCAAGGTGACCATTGGTTATCAAACCACGCTACTGTGGGGGTCGATAGACCACCTCATGGTAGGGTGGTGACCGTCAACCGGACTACTGGCAGTCTCACCGCGATCACCGCGATGAGTGGACCCACCGCCCGCGGTAAGGCAGTAGCAACCAAGGTGACCGCAAGTGGTCACACCACCACCGTGGTCAAGGGCTTAACCACCTGTGGTATGGCAATGACCAACCAGACCGACTGAGCGAAAGCAGTCGTAGTGACCGCGGTTAGGGACGAGACCGTGAGTGGTAAAGCGGTGATCGCTACCCTTCCACTGCGGTACCGCCAGGGTAAGAGATGACTGCCACAGTAAATGGTTAAGGCTGAGATGAGGCCAGGCGCGATATGGCGGTAAACAGCTAAAACACCTGATTTTCACCAAGTCATGAAAAGTAGAGGCTTCAAGCTGGAAGTTGAGACATATTTTCTCAACAAGCTCCCACTTGGCGAACACTTCCAGCTCCCCCATGATTTGAAAAATTATTGTCTGTCATAGGCCCCAAGGCCCATCGATTTTGCACACCATATGAATTTTTCAGTGTTGACTGGATTTGTTAAAGCATCTACAGCATTCTTCACGGTTTCCACCTTTTCTAGAATGACCTTGCCATCTTCAACTATATCCCTCACGAAGTGATATTGCACATCAATGTGCTTGGTCTTGGCATGAAATATCAGATTCTTTGCCAAATAAATGGCACTCTGAGTGTCACAAAAAATAGTGATGTGCCTTGCATTAAATCCAATGTCTAAACATAAACGCCTTAGCCAAACAGCCTCCTTACAGGCATGAGTTGTAGCCATGTACTCTGCCTCTATCATGGATAGAGCAACTACAGCCTATCGCTTGCTCATCCAACTGATTTCTCCACCATTAAGCATGAAAGTGTATCCACTGGTGGATTGCTTGCTGTCAATGTCCCTTGCCCAATCTGAATCAACATACCCATGAATGTTGAGAGTCCTCTATGATGCAACCAAACTATCATGGTAACACAGGGCGTAGTCTGAAGTCCCCTTCAAATACCTAAATACTCTCTTCACAACATCCCAATGTGATCTTCTCGGATTTTCCATAAATCGGCTTAGAACTCCCACTGCTTGGGCAATGTCTGGTCTTGTATAGACCATTGCATACATCAAACTACCAACAACACTTGCATAAGACACACTGGTCATGTTCTCCATCTCAGTAGCAAACTTTGGATAGTCTTTAACAAGCAGCTTAGTTCCATGCATAATTGGAACAACAAGCTATTTGCAATCATCCATGCTAAACCTCTCCATAATCGTTTTTATATACACTAACTAACCCAAAGCTTTCTGCTTGTTTTGTCCCTGGTTATCTCCATTCCAAGAATGTACCTAGCTGCACCAAGATCTTTCATTTTGAACTTTGTAGACAACTGATATTTAAGATTAGAAATCATAGTCTTGCTATTTCCAATGAATAAAATATCATCCACATACAGGGTAATAACAAGCACATGATCATTCTCAGATTTATAATAAATATAGTGATTATATTTTGATCTCACAAATCCAATTGACAACACAAACGTGTCAAATTTATGGTACCACATTCTAGAAGATTGTTTTAAATCATAGAGAGATTTATTTAACTTACAAACCAAATTTTGTTTACCTCTTTCAACAAAATGCTCAGGTTGGGACATATAGATTTCTTCTTCTAGCTCACCATAGAGAAATGTTGTCTTCACATTCATCTGTTCAATTTCAAAATCATATACATTTTCCAATGATAACAAAAATTTGATTGATGTCAGCTTTGCTACAAGGGAAAAAATCTCTCCATAATCAATTCCCTCAATCTGAGAGAATCCCTTTGCAACCAACCTTGCCTTATACTTCTCAACACTGCCATCAAGGCCTGTTTTCTTTTTGAATATCCACTTACAGCCAACAAGCTTTCGCCCTTTAGGCAGTGGTACCAAATTCCATCTTTCATTCTTTTTCAAAGAATACATCTCCTCATTCATGGCATGCAACCAAGAATTTGAATCAGCCATGTTGATTGCTTCTTTCACAGTCCTAGGCTCATCAGTGTTGGTAATTAAAGCATAGACACAGTTCGAATTTAACAGTGAGAAACCATACCTTTTAGGTTGCCTTTTTTCTCGTGTAGATCTTCTTATAGGCTGAGGTTGTTCTTCATCATCAGAACTTTCGGAGCTGCTTGAGCTCTCCTTAGTCTCAGGTTCACCATGCAGCTCTTCCCTTTTAGGAGTTTGGGGAATCTCAACTATATCCTTCTGCTTGTCACTCTAATCTGTCTCAAGTTGTTGATCACCTATTGAAGGTTTCAACTCATGAAATATCACGCTTATGCTATACAAAACCTTCTCAGTAATAGGGTTCCAAAGCTTGTGCCCTTTCACACCAACTCCATAGCCGATGAGAATACATTTGACAGTCTTGTTATCCAATTTAGATCTTTTTTCATTTGGCACATAAACATATGCCTCACATCCAAACATAGGGACATGCCTCAAAGAGGGCTTCTTAACAGACCATGCTTCCAAAGGTGTTTCATCAAAAGAGTAGAGCAAGCAGATCTGTTTATTAGATAACATGTTGTAACCATAGCCTCAGCCCAAAACTTATGCTCCAGACCAGCACCACTCAACATAATCCTTGCCTTTTCCATCAGTGTCATGTTCAACCTTTCAGCAACTCCATTCTATTATGGAGTGTAAGGTGTTGTCTTATGCCTTTTAATTCCATGATCAGTGCAATACCTTTCAAAATCTGCAGAACAAAATTCACTGCCATTGTCTGTCCTCAAACATTTAATTTTCCTTCTAGTCTGATTTTCTACCAAAGATTTAAATTCTTTAAACTGACTGAACACTTCTGATTTACTTTTAAGAAAGTATACAAATGCCCTTCTCGAACAGTCATCAATAAAAGAAACATAGTATCTAGACTTCGATAATGAAAGAACATTAACTGGACCAAACACATCTGAATGAACATAATCCAGTATACCAGAAGATTTATGACGACTAGAATAAAATGAAACACGATGTTGTTTTCCACAAATACAATGTTTGCAAAAAATCAAACTCAAGGTTACAATCATCAAGCCCTTCTACAATATTTTTATTCTTCAAGGTTTTAAAACCTTTCTCACCTATGTGACCAAGTCTATGATGCCATAGCATAGTCTTCTCAGAAGGGAGTTTTACCTCCATAGAATTTGTAGCCAGAGAATTGTTTTCATCTTTCTCTACAGGAGTAGTATTGCATGACTTTACAGAAGCACTGTTACAAATAACAGGATGTGCATCCAGCTTTTACAGAGTGCCAGTATGAACACCCTTAGCCAGAACCATTGCACCTCTAGCCATTTTACAACCCTTACTTGAAAAATAAACTTCTACACCAACAAAATTTAACTTACTGACAGAAAGAAGATTTCGAGCCAGACCTAGTATGTGAAGCACGCCACCAATACCTTTGACTCTCCCATAAGGAAATTTAATTTTGACTCTTCCTCTGCCAACTATCTCCGACATTGAATCACTTGCCAAGTACACCTTTCCACCATCATACTTCTCATTTTTTGAGAACCATTCTCTATTGGACGTCATGTGAAAATACGCACCTGAGTCAACCAACCAAACATCATTTGATGCCTGAGTTTTGAAGGCTATTGCAATGAAGGCATCTGCATCACTTTGAGAAGATTCATTGTCAGAATAATTCTTCTTCTTCTTCTCCTTGCAGTCCTTCCTAATATGATCAGGTTGCCCACAGTTTCAACATCTCACCTTGAACTTTTTACCAGGAGACTTTGATCTCCCTGCAGATTTGGATTTTGACTTCTTGTCTTTCTCCTTTGGTCTACCTCAAACAACAAGAGCCTCTTTGGCCATCTCAAAAGACTTTTTTTTCATTTATTCAAACAAAAGTGAAGCAACCACGTCATCCATATTGAATGTTGTGGTTGTGCTTCCAATAGCCATCACCAGATGATCCCAACTATCAAGGTAATGAACACAACAGGAGCATGCAACGATCCTCCTCCTAGGTCTTTACACCTATAGACACCAGCTGAGTAACACTCATGTTAAATGAGTTCAGATGATTTGCAACAGATGCACCTTCATCCATTTTCAAGGAGTACAACTTATTCCTCAGGAATAACTTATTTACCAGAGACTTTCCCTGATAAATATCACCAAGCTTCCTCCACAATGAAGCTGCAGACTACTCCTCATGAACGTTCAGGAGAACAAAATCAGCTAGACTCAGTCTTATTAGACCTCTTGCCTTTCTATCAGCAAGATCCCAAGCCTCTTGAGTCATACTTTGTGGCTTAGTTCCAGACACTGCAATCCAGAGGTCTCTATCCACCGACAAGTCTTCCATTTTGAATTTCCACAGCTCAAAGTTGCTGCCATTAAATTTTTCAATGTCTATTCTACCTGAAGTACTCGCCATCTCAAACTGAAATAGGTTTTAACAATGCAATACTCCCACTAAAACAATATTAGCACAAAAAACTGAGCTTTCTCTCAAGGATAACACAACGGGCCAGGCTCTGATACCACTTGAAGGGAAAATGGGCAGGATCTAATGACCCAATAGTGCGGAATACATTCCCTTAACACTAATACAATAGAGGAGAGGAGCATAAATTGGTTCTAATATCTTTCTAAAAGAATCACTTGAGAAGAATACAACCAATAAAATAGATAACAGAATTAAGCATTCACAGTTGACACAAGATATACATGGGAAAACCTTTACAGGTAAAAAACCCACCACACAAAGTCAAGACAATTGTATTACAGTAATAGAAATGGTTACATACAATATAAATTCTTCTTTGATCAGCTCACAACAGCACTTCAAAAAAAAAAAATCTCTGTTACAATGTTTTCTCTAAACATATAATTCAAAAAAATCTCTCTTGCAATAATGTACTTGACTCACATAAGTCATACGTTGATTCAATCCTTCTTAATCAACCACCAATCACCAAGTACATGAATCCCTGATCTAAACACGCCAATGATCTACACATGTTGATCTTCCTACATTGAGCCACCCAGGCATTAATGCCACCACCCAAATCGGGTCTTGCTCGCCAGCCAAAAATGGCCTGCAATTACTGTTGTTGCTACAAATGGCTTTAGCCAACCAGAAGTAGTCAAACTACCACGTGTCCAATTTGCATTTTCCTATCGCTCTTGTGACCGAGTCCAACTCAGTCAAACACAAGTCCGATCCCATTCGAGCTCCCAACGCTCATATCGCTCCACCGCCGAGCTGAGTCGACCCACCTGCGGCAATGCGGTGAGCCCGACCGAGCTCCCTCAAGCTTCCCCGCACTACCGCCGAGTCAAACCGACCCATCTGTGGTATGGTGGTTTGGCCAACCAATCCCGTCCAAGACCTGCCCGCACTACTAGAGCACCAGTCGAGATGGCCTGCGATAATGCGGTGAGCTCAACCGAGCTCACCCAAAGTCTTCATCAAGTTCATTCGCTAACCATCCCATGCTACCGCCGTCAGAGTTGTCACTAGCCGCGGAAATGAGGTAACCGACCAAGGTGACCGTTGGCGATCAAACCATGCTACTATGGGGGTCAACAAACCACCCTGCAGTAGGGCGGTGACCATCAGCCAGATCGCTGGTAGTTTCACCGTGATCACCGTAGTGAGTGGACCCACCGCCCACAGTAAGGCGGTAGCAACCAAGGCGACTGTAGGCAGTCACACTGCCACCACCACAGTCAAGGGCTTAACTGCCCGTGATATGGCGGTGACCAACCAGACTGACCGAGCAAAAGTAGTTGTAGTCACCACAAGTAGTAAACCGATGACCGCTACCCTTCCACTAGGGTACTGCCAGGGTAAGAGATGATTTCCACGGTAAAGCGGTTAAGGCTAAGATGATGCCAGGTGTAGTACGGTGGTAAACAACTGAAACACCTTATTTTCGTCAAGTCATGAAAAGTAGAGGCTTCAAGCTGGAAGTTGAGACATATTTTCTCAACATAAAAATGTAGGGTTTTTGGAGAACAAAAGTATATTTTCAAGTGATTCATATCAAAACATCCATGGTAGATCATGTAGATCAATATATTTTGAAGGTACATATTTGTTAAATTATGTTGCACCGTATGTTTGAGTTTGATACTACTATGTTTTTGTGATGGTAGAAATGAACCCTTCTTTTGTAATAGGATTAAATGGTGATAGGTTTTAGTATGCTAAATTCTAGCTGATTTCCACCTCAAGAGATTCATTGAAATAAGTCTTATCTTTTCAAGTTATACATCCATGGATTAGAAATTACTGAAATAAAAAAAAATCTTAGGTAGGCAGTGGCCAAAAAATTAGATCCAACTTAGTTTTTGAGATGAAGGTGCATCTTTACTAAAAAATTCTCATTTTGTTTATCTTTTATTTTTCCTTAAAATTCTTGCATTGTATATTACATCTATAAGAACAAAAAATTTACTTATGGGTGTCAAATTTAAGAGGCCTTCTTTTCAAAATGGAAAGAAGAGCCAACACATTTGTTGTTTAACCTACTTGCAAAGACCTAACATGTACACAGATTAAAATTACATTAAAAGTGCATAAAAATTAATTGATATGTAAAAATATAGGTTTTTTGGAGAATGATTGTATATTTTCAAAGTCTAATGATTGTGGAATGCTTATTTAGAAAGATAACATGCCTAGGTATTGACTGCCATATTTGTATCCTCAAAAAGAGCACCCCAAAAAGATAGGGTGACTTGGGCAATGAAAAGAGACCTTCCCTAGTATTTACCTACCTAGCTCGATGTGTCCACACTAACCATTTGTCAAAAATATTGAAAATTTAACAATTTTGCATTTTTCGC
Source organism: Sequoiadendron giganteum (assembly GCA_007115665.2). Lineage (NCBI taxonomy): Eukaryota > Viridiplantae > Streptophyta > Pinopsida > Cupressales > Cupressaceae > Sequoiadendron > Sequoiadendron giganteum. The sequence goes on from CM021101.1 coordinate 197,170,487, forward strand.
TCTTATGACACTTTTAAGACTACCTCATATCAGTGCACTCCAGAATCACAGGGAAACTTGGGAAACAAAATGAGGCCTTTTTAGTGTTGGATTTCTCACCTTGACATGTTAGTATAGTTTTTTTCACTCCATTATGCATTAAAAAAAATGCTTCTTTCTATTTTTTGTATTGCTTTCCACTAACAATTTTTGCAAGAATGCATTTGACACTAGAACACACAAACGATGTTGAGCTGACCCAAACTAAGAGAATTTGGATTGAATGGATTCGATATCCACTTGTAGGTCTATACAAAGCATTCCTACATGCCACAATCTCCTAGAATGACTTCGTCAAAGTTTGACTATTTTTGGATTTTAGGGCTCTTAAGAGACTACCTTGAAAAGACCACCCTAGAATGATCGGGTGACTTGGGAAACAAAAATATACCTTCCCTAGTATTTACCTGCCTACTACAACCTACCCACACTTCCCATTTTTCAAAATTACTAAAAAATTAATATTTTTTTGCATTTTTTCCTCTTAAGGGACTTAAGTGACTACCCTAGAAAGAGCACCCTAGAACAATTAGGTGACTTGGGTAGTGCATTTAGGCTTTCCAAATTATTTATCTTCCTACCTCAATGTGTCCATTCCACCCATTCGTCAAAATTACTAACAAACTAACATTTTTTGCATTTTTTTCTCTTAAGGTACTTTTAAGACTACCCTGGAAAGAGAACCCCATAACAATAAGGTGACTTGGGAAAAAAAAAAGAGAGACCTTCCCTAGTATTTACCTACTTACCTCAACATTTCCATGCTACCTATTTGTGAAAAATACTAAAAATTTAACAATTTTGCATTTTGTGCTCTTATGACACTTTTAAGACTACCTCAGATTAGTGCACTTTAGAATCATGGGGAGACTTGGGCAAAATAATGAGTCCTTTTGTAGCATTGTAATTCCCACCTTGATGTGTTAGTATAGTTGGTTTCACTCCATTATTCACAAAATAAAAAAATGCCACTATTTTCCACTAACAATTTTTGCAAGAATGAATTTGACGTTGGAACACACAAATGGTGTTGATTTGACACAAACCAAGGGAGGTTGGTTTGAATGGATTCAATATCCACCTATAGGTCTAGATAAATAATTCCTACATTCCACAAGCTTTCAGAATGATTTCATCAAAGTTTGACATTTTTTGGCTTTTAGGGCTCTTAAGAGACTACCTCGGAAAGAGCACCTCATAATAATCGGGTGACTTGGGTAATGAAAAGAGACCTTCCCTAGTATTTACGTGCATATGTCGACGTGTCCATGCTGCCCCTTTGTCAAAATAACTAAAAATCTTATATTTTTGCATTTTCCAATATCCATGTTTAATTTTAACCATTGTTGAGTCAATAGTAGATTCAAGTTTATGTTTCTTAACAATTATTAACAAATGTAGGTCATTTTGGTGGCCAATAATATTGTTTCAAGAAGTGATTCAAAGCAAAAGATAAAAAAATTCTTCAACATTGAGGACATATTCAATGTAGTTCATAATGAGGTATCTTATTCATATACTTTAATCTCTTGATTTATAATTTTGCATTTTATTTCAATGAATGTCCAATTTACTTTATTTTTCATGTTGTTTATAATCCATACTTTACTGATATTTATATGTAGGAATTTCTCAACACAAGCTTTGAGTAGGACATGAGGTTCAATGGAAATGCATCTGCCATTAAATTTCATGTTACTTTCATTGTTCAATTACTTTACATAGTGTTTTTTATGTTTTTTAACAATTTGTTAATATTGTAATGCAAATGTCTATGAGAGTAGCAATGATTTGAGATGTGTATTATAGAGCAAGGATATCGAGGGCACATATTAGTTGTGTATCTGTGATATCTTAATAGCAAGATGCATTGATGTATTTGTACATGAGGACATCAATAAAATTATATGGCATTATTAGTTGTATTGATAATTATGATGAGTATAAAGTGATATGAGATGTATTTGTACATGAGGGAATTAAAATATAATATATAAGCATTATTGGTTATATTTATGGTAGAATGTGTTGATGGTGTTTTCTGCACAACAACTCAGATAGAATATGATATCCTATCTCTCTTGAAAGGTTGATCTCTATGAACAAAGAGATAACCCCAAGGTCTCTCGGATGTTAGGTCTTGACAATGCTAATAAAAAAACTCAGAGATAATGTGAAAATGTTGGTAATCACAACGGGACCTTACAAATGAACAATGTTGGAAGTGTACATTCATCAAATGTAGCAATAAAATGATGCTTTCAATCCTAAAACTAACCCAGATTCAAAATAAACAGCAAAAGAGATAAGTTTTAGAGATAATTCCAAGACTAATTCTAACCCTAAAAATAACAATGCAAAAGATAAAATGCTTGAAATGGACCAATCCCTCAAAAACTAATTCCTATTCAAGCCAGATAAATCTGCAATCTTATAGAAATAGTGCAATCTTCTAAGGTATTAAATATTTTCAAACTATGAACATTCATTCAGAACAACCTTATTGCAACTAAAATGAACCAACATTCATAATTGAACCAAGCATAATTTTTAAGTCTAGGCTAACTTTGCAAAGTAGCTAACAATCAGCTAATTGCAAAAAGTATGGACTAGAGATTGCTGCAAACACTTCAAGCATAAAACCCTAAGCATCACCAAATAAGCTCACCATCAACTAAACTTAAGAAATTTCAAAGATAGAAAACCAAGAACCATGCCAGATAAAATTCAACAAAAGAAAGGCACCAAATCACAATGTCTTTACTTGTATTAAAGCATCCAAAGTCGCAACAATTCTAGTATTCTATTAGAACACTTGCTTGAAAGATAAACTAAATTCTAACTCTAACTCTCACTCTTACAATTTGCTCTAATGTAAAATTCATCTAGCTTAACCTCTAACCTCTACAAATGAGGCAAAATGCCAAATTTAAAGAAAACACCCCAAGATACGTCGGCCAAGAGAAATTCAAAATAATATGGCATGTGCATTTAATGCACCAATTTCATCCATGTCGACCTGGAGAATCCAACAAAGAATGGACCAATGCATGCAAAAGAAGAGTAGAAATAATGGGGAAGCACAAATTTTGACGTAGCATTGCATTAACTACTTCCCCCCTTTGTCCCTAACTCTCTTCACCTCATCCTACACCATCAGAAATACCCCATCTAAGTCGGCAATAGGTGGCATAGATAAAAACTTCATTATTTTTTCAATGGAACTAATGTCATCTCAACAACAACCTTTAGCTTGATCCAACCTACATTCAAATGAGCCACCATTAATGCTTAATACATCAGTAAAATCCAAGTCGAATCACAGAGTTCCCAAGGCAAGAAAATCATGCAAAAACCCAGGCAGAAGTGGAACCAAAGATAGACGGAGGTGAAGCCATGAGAAGAATAGGAACATAGACACAAAATAGGCGGAGGTGGTGGCAGAGACAAAACCAAAATAGGAACAGAAGAAAAATAGGAGGGGGAAAAAATGGAACCAACCCCAACGGAGGTGGAGGTGAAACCAAAATGGGAAGGAAAGGAAAATAGGTGGGAAGCAAAGATGAAACCAAAATAGGAACAAAAGGAAAATAGGCGGGAAGCGGAGACATAACCAACCCCGATGGAGGTGGATGCAAAACCAAAATGGGAAGGAAAGGAAAACAGGCGGGGGCAGAGCCGAGATGAGAATGGGAACCGAACAACAAACTTTGTGAAAGTTCAAAGTTAAGTTCCATCCCAGTCCTGCCTCTGACAAACGAAAGAAAAGGAAAGCCGAGGAAAACATATGGGAGAAAACCAACCCTTATGCCAAAAATGAGCAAAGCAAAGAAAAAATGAGAAGGCGAGAAGTGGAGCCGGAATGAGAACAAGAACTGAACCGTGAAATTTTCCAAAGTTCAAAGTTAAGTTCCATCCCCGTTCCGGTTCTGACAAACAAAGGAAAAAGCGAATCAAGAAAAATGCAAGGGAAGAAAACCAACCTAAAGGCCGAAGACAAACAAAACAATGAGAAAAAAAAGAATGGGGGAGGCAGAGCCAGAATGGGAATGTGAAATGAACCGAGAGCTTTGTGAAAGTTCAGAGTTCAGTTCCATCCCAGTTTCACCTCTAGAAAAACAAAAGAAAAGGCGGGGAGCTAAACCAGAACGGGAATAGGAACTGAACCTAGAAATTTGTGAAATTTCAGAGTTTAGTTCCATCCCGGTCCCAGTTTTGACAAAACAAAGGAACAAGGAAAACAAAGGTAAACCTAAGGGAGGAAACCAACCATTAGGACCCAAACAAAAACACCAAGGGAAAAAATAGAAGGCAAAAGAAGGCCATCCCATAGAGGACATCCATGAGACTCCAAAACCACCAGGAACTTAACACAAACATAACCATAACCAAGGCAAGCACCAAAGACCAGAACCCCAAGATTTCCAAAGATAAGCACAAAAGAGGGGGAAAGCCACAGAAATAGGCCAAAAGGGTAGGCCAAGAGAGGGTCCCTACTTTCAGTGGGGCATGTGTGCAAAACTGCACAACAAATGGGGACTTCGTTGGGGAAATGCTCTAGAGCATTTCGATGACAAACTAGAATCAAGAACTCAGAATCTCTGGTTTCAATCCAAGCATCAAGTTACATCTAGACAAGGTTTCAAAAATCACTAACAAGCCAACCTTTCCTATACCAAGGTCAAAGTGTGTGAGTATGCATTCATTTCCCTTTCCTAAGTTGCAACAAGGACCAAAATCAGTCTAACAGGGCTACATAAGGGTTCTAAATCCAAAAGCAACCTGGATAGAGCCTCACTGCCAGTCAGACGTCCATAGCCTCGGTGAGGTTATCACTATGACCCTCCCTAGCATCAGTCTACTGCCAGCCAGGCATCCATAGCCCTGGTAGAGATACTAGGATAACCTTGATAAGGTGAACATTTCTTTTGATTTTCAATATTTTCTTTTGATATTCTCTTTGAGATTTTCTTTTAAAGCTTTACTTTTCACCTTCCAGGCAATGAAGCCCACACTCAAGGATGAAAACCATAGCGACATTGGAGCAGAATTTAAGATTTCTCACTCAATCTAAGATTTGTCACTCAATCAAACCTCCTAAAGACCATATGCAACCTTGGAATTCTTAAGATTTGTGTGGAAATATAAGACCCAAATACATTCTAGAATTTAAATTAGGCAAGTGACACTAATTCCCAACCCATGCAACATAAGATGAAGGAAATCTACTAGTTGACTCCGGAAAGATGACTAGAGTTTGAAAAGGAAATCTCCAGAATAGCCCCAAACAAGCAGCCTGTTATACAGATGCAATAACCCCAGAAGAAAGCAAGAAAATCCAAAGCAAAATTAGAGCAACAAGGGAAACCAACCCAAGAAGACCAACCCAAACCAAAAGCAGCAAACAAGCAAGGCAAAAACAAAAGAAACTCTACTCTAACCAAACCAAAACAACAAACAAGAAAAGCAAAGCCAAAAAAAATCCTACTCTAACTATGTACAAGAGAGAGTTGCAAATAGCTCAAGATTGGAAGTAATGCTTTAAATACTGCCCATTGGTAGGTAGTGGGATATCATCACCAGTGAGGGTTTTCAAGCAAAAAGCATTATCTCCCAGAATTTTTGAAATTTGATAGGGGCCAAGCCAGAGTTTGTCAAATTTACCATGCTCTCCCTTATGGTCATGGGCTTTATCCCAATAGAGAATTAAGTTAGAGATTCTAAAGGCTTTTACTATGGCTCTCCTATCAAACCATCTTTTAACCACACCCCGATGTTTGGAAAAGTTTTCAAGGGCTTGATCTCTTTTCTCCTCAAGGTGTAACACCTCAACAAGTCTGGCTTCTCTTTTATCCTCTACGTTATAGTATTCATTAATGAATTGCAGGGTAGGGATCTTTAGCTGGATGGGGAATACAGGCTCCAAGCCATACACTAGGTGATAAGGAGAGGTTCCTATGGATGCCTTATGTCTGGTACGGTCTGCCCAAAGAGAAAATCTAAGCTGGGTGTGCCAATCCTTGGGGTTCTTTTCTAGTAGTTTTTGGATGATTGTCAATGGGTTTTTATTGGAAGACTCAGCCAAACCATTCCCCTATGGATAGTAATTGGATGCAAATTTTATGGCAATTCCATGATCATAAGCCCAAATAGAAAACTTTAATGATGAAAATGTGGGACCATTATCACTAACTAAAGCCAATGGACAACCAAAGCGGTTGATAATACCCGACTCCATGAAATTGATTGCCACTTCAGAGGTGCATTATTTGTAATCAAGAGTCTCGGTCCATCTAGTAAAATAATCAGTTATGATAAGAATATACCTGTGGCCTACATATGAAGATGAGTTGATTGGACCTATGAATTCCATTCCCCATTATGCAAATGGATTTACCTCTATAACAGGCTGAAGTGGAAGAGTTGCACCTCTTCCCCTGCTTGTTGCAGTTTGACACACATGGAAAGTTCTCATGTGGTGATGTGTTTCCTTAAACAAGGTAGGCCAATAATAGCCTACCCTTAGGATCTGATTTGTAGTGGAAGGTGTTGAACCATGGCCTAAGCCTTTTTACATTTATTCATTCTCTTTTGATCACTCTTGTGCTGCAATGTTAACTCAAAAGTCTGATCAAGGTGATGAACATCCTATAGCCTTCATGAGGACTCCCTTAAAAGATGCAGAATTAAGATATCATAATGTGGAAAATCAGGCCTATGCTTTGGTCAGAGCAATGAAAACGTTTAAGCACTATATTTTGAGGAGCAAAGTTTTTTCCATAGTGTCGGATCCTGCAGTAAAGTTGTTGTTAATGCAGAATGAGTTGGGTGAATGAAGGGCCAAATAGGTGACTATGTCACAAGAATATGATATGGAAATCCAACCCATGAAATTAGTGAGAGCACAAGGACTTATAAAGATAATGGTTGAGACCGGTCCTGATCTCACAGCTCAACACTATTACCTTCAAGAGGTATCTCCAAGAGATTGGTATGATGAAATCATTTTCTATTTGTTGAATCTGCAGTGTCCTGATCACCTTAACACAGTTCAGAGGTGGGCCTTGCACCTAAAGAGTGGAAGCTTTATGATGAAGGGAGTTATCTTGTATAAAAGAAATCATGAGGGTGTATACTTCAAATGTTTGGAAAAAGAGGAAGCTGCTAGAGTGATGATTGAATTTCATGAGAAATATGGCACAGGCCATGGTTTTGCATCATCCACTGCAAACCAGATCTTGAGGGTAGGATATTACTGGCCTAATTTATTCAAATATGCACACCAACATGTGAGGACTTGTCACATATGTCAGACTACAAGGAAAAGCGTGCAACTCTTCCACTCCAGCTAGTCATAGAGGTAAAATCATTTGCTCAGTGGGATATGGACTTCATAAGCCCAATTAATCCTCCATCTTATGTAGGCCATAGGTACATTCTTACCATAACTAATTATTTTACTTGATGGACAAAGGCTCTGGCTTGTAAACAATGTACTTTAGATGTGGTAATCAATTTTCTTGAATCGGGTAGTATTAATCATTTTGGTTGTCCACTATCCTTGGTTTGTGACAATGGTCCTGCATTTGCATCACTGAAATTTTCTAATTGGGCATTTGATCATGGGATTGTTATTAATTTTTTGTCAAATTATTACCCTCAAGGTAATGGTTTAGCTGAGTCTTCCAATAAGAACCTACTAATAGTTATCCATAAGTTGTTAGAACAAAATCCTAAGGATTGGCACACCCAGCTCTGATTTGCTCTTTGGGCCGACCGTACTAGACAGAAGGCATCTATAGGAACCTCTCCTTATCACCTGGTGTATGGTTTGGAACCCATATTTCCTATCCAATTGAAAAATAACTACCCTACAGTTTATCAATGAGTACTATAATGAAGAAGATAAGCGTGAGGCCCGTTTGGCTGAATTGTTGCACTTGGAAGAGAAAAGAGATGAAGCCCTAGAAAACTTTGCTAAACATCAGGGTGTAGTAAAAAGATGGTTTGACAGGAGAGCTAAGGTGAAAACCTTTAGAATTTTTGACTTAGTTCTCTACTAGGATAAAGCCCATGACCATAAGGGAGAGCATGGTAAATTTGATAAACTTTGGCTTGGTCCTTACCAAATTTTATAAATTCTGGGAGATAATGTTTTTCATTTGAAAACCCTCACTGGTGAGGATATCCTGCTACCTATCAATGGGCAGTATCTAAAGCATTATTTCCAATGTTGAATTACTTGCAATTCGTCTTGTACATAGTTAAAGTAGGTTTTCTTTCTTCTTTGTTTTGCTGGTTTTGCTTTGGTAGTTTAGGTCTGCTTTGGTTTGTCTCGCTTTCCGTTTTTGGTTTTGGCTTTTGGTTTCTTGCTTTCTTGGGGCTATTGCACCTGTACAACTGGCTATTTGCTTGGGATTGTTCTGTAAGTTTCTTTTATAAACTCTAATCAGTTTTTTAGAGTCAAGTGGTGGAATTCTTTTATCTAATGTCCCTTGTACTTGGAATTAGAATCACTTGTTTTGGATACACTTTGGAATATATTTGGGTCTCACATTTTCACACTAAAATTAAAAGATTTTGGAGTTGCATAGGGTTCTTGAGTGATTTGGCCTGGTGAAATCTTATATTATGCTTCAGTGCCACTGTGTTCCTCACCCTTGAGTGTGAGTTTCATTGCTTACAAAGGTGAAGGAGAAAAGGTTCTAAACAAAAGAAAAGAGAGAAAAGAAAAATGTTGAAAATTTAAATAAGCTTCACCTTATCAGGAGTACCCTAGTATCTCTATCAGGGCTATAGACACCTAACTGGCAGTAGAGCTATGCTTGGGAGGGTCACAATGATAACCTCATCGGGGCTATGGATGCTTGACTGGCAGCGAGGCTCTATCTAGGTTGCTTTTGAAGTTTGAACTTTTATGTAGTTTGGTTAGATTTTCTCTAGTTCCCATTGCACTTATCAGGATAGGAAATAAATGCATAATACACACACTTGGACCCTGGTATAGGAAAATGTCTTCTTGCTTGTGGTTTCTGGAACTTTTTTCATAGGATTCTTGATGAGAGGATTGAAACCAAAGATTTTGGGTTCTTGATTCTAGTTTATTCTTGAAATGCTCTGGAGCATTTTCCCAATGGAGTCACCATTTGTTGTGCAGTTTTTGCACACATGCCCCACTGAAAGTGGGTTCCCTTTTTTTTCTCTTTTTGGTGTCTTGGCCCTTCTTTCTTGGGGGTTTTACTTGCTTGAGGCCCGTGCTTTAATGTTAATCTTTCCAATTGAAGTGGAACATTTGTGAATTTTATTGAAAATCTTGAGTTCTAAATGCATTTCGGAGTTTTCACTGCTTTCGGGAAAATCCGCCCTGGACGGATTTTACCACTTTTCTTTCCCTGTCGAATCTTTGGGTTTTGATCTTGGTTGTCTTGTCGATCGCATTAATGGTGATTGTGTGAAATTTTGGGGTAATGATATATTGAATTTTGCTTAAGTAATCATCCATTTGAGTTTGCTTATTTGCTTATCATTTAAGTTTGAGTCTTAGAGCTTGTGGCGTGTTTCTAGATCATACTTTTCGACTGTTGCATTTGAGTTTGTGTGTGTGGCTCATATCCTGTTTGCATTTGAGAGTTGTTTCTTGGCATCATTGATTCCATTTCTTTTCTTTCATGGTATGTAGATATGCTCTCTTCCTCTGTTGGTTCAATTATTTTGCTTCATTTTCTTTCTGGTCTTTCATTGCTTCGTTATTTCCTTGGGTGTGCGCGTCATGTCCAAGCATTTTTGGGTTTCATCGTTTTACCAATCCACCAGGTCGATCATTGAATGTTTATATTTGGTCTAGTTTTTACATCCTTTTGGGCGTTTGCTTGCATTGATTTTAAACTTCCATATTTTGTTCGAAAGCAAGTTGTGCATGGTTCTTCGTGCTTTCATGGCGGATATTTTAGGGTTCTTGACCTAGGGCATAACCCATCCTTCTCAAATTGTTGTGAAGAGTCTTTTAAATTCGTATTTGATCTGTTGGAGGTCTAGGTTAAGTCGTTGTCGAGGTGCAGGACTTAGGTCTGGGTCGTTTGAATTGTTTTGGTAAAAGAGAGGAAAACGTGGACGGGTTCGGGTTTTTGGTGTCCTTGTGGAATTCTGCTTCCTCTGAATTTGCCCGACTTTTCTTGTTCTTTTTCTTTTGCCACTTAAACCGAACTTTTGTCTGCCTCGCGGAAATTCGCTTCCTCCAGATTTTCTCGGTGTCTGTGGTCAAGTCATTTTTCCAGATTCGTGCTTTAAAGGGTAATTTATCTGATGCTCGCCAAAATCCGCTTCCTCTGGATTTTCTTGGATGTTTCGTGCCTTCTTCATTTTCCCGAATTGGTTGGAACTGTTGCTTTTTTGATAAAATCCATCTCCGGTGGATTCTTGTGAAAATGTTGAATATGATGGTTATGAGGAATTGGTTTATTGATGATGTATTTAATTGATTAAATGAACTTATGCTAAGTATTCCTAAGGTTATTCTTTTATTGAATTTATGGATTAAAATTGTATTATGGGAGTTTGTATACTTGGTTCGTTGGAATCCGTCTGGTCCGGATTTTCGTGGAAATCCTCTCCAAGGGGGAATCCGTGAAGGGGGCTAAATCCTGAACTTTGAGATATTGACTACTTGCACCTATTGTTTCCTTTGGATCTCATTGTGGTCATCTTTATTTGTTTGCAGGCAGAACCAGAACAAGATGTTGCTAGTCGAGGCAAACGGAAGGCAATGGATCCAAGTGCAGAGACTTCTGCCATCTCTAATGCAAAAAAGGTAAAGTTGGACATAAAGAGCGGGATTCCTGAGAGTAAGCTGGCTTATATTTGGTCATGAATCACTGATACTAATGTGGGGATGTGGGATTATGAAGAGTTTAAGGCTGAGATGTCAGCACAAAGCCCTCCTTTGTTGGCCAGAAGAATGGTGGACTCCGGATTGGCACATGTAGCAGGTTTCCCCTCCACGGTGCAATGTTATGAATTAGTACTTGAATGTGCTAGGAACTATGATAGAGGGACACAAAGGATAATTGGTCCCCAAGGAAGGATTTTGGCAGGCTTTACTCCTGTATCCATTGCTTCGACCTTTGATATGCCTGATAGGTCACATGTGGTGGCCTTTGATAGGGATGGTGCCAAGAAATGTTATGACAAAAATGTAGTTAAGTCCCAACAAGTTATTAACTCTTGGTTGGAGAAGCCTAAGTCTCATTTCTTCAAGTTTCCAAAGCAACTATTCAAGCTCAAGTTCAAGAGGGAATACTACAATGTTATCACTCTTCTCAACAGGTTGGTAGGGTTGAAGAGTGCAGGTGTGTTCGAGACTTGGATGTTTAATGTTATTTCTAGAATGGAGTGGGGAATTGGTTATCACTGGGCAAGTGTCATAAGTGCAGTTATCCATGAGTAGTTATGTAATGTCTTGCAAACCAAGACTTTCACTATGACCTCCTACCTAGTGTATGCATTAGCAAGACTTCACCCATACAAGGGGTTAAGCACTAGGGGTACCTTTGGACAGGATGCAATATATGAGGTGTATCTATAGCTGCACCTAATTGGGGGAAGCTATAGAAGAGAAAATGATGCTTTCACAATTTACATCACTAGATTGCTCCAAGGTGCAAAGCATGCGAGAATTTACGATAAGGCTAAGGAATTGATAAAGAGATATGGGGGATGGTTCATCCAATTCCCCACCTTCTCCTACATTAGGATCGATGGTTGTCAAAGGGCTCCCTATAGGCTCCCAAGGTACCCTACTGATCACATCATATTGTTGGATGTCACTAGGCAGATTTGTGACTTTGACATAACCATAAAGGGAGACATGCATAAAGTAGGTTTTGGGAATGATTTTCCCTTAAAAATAGGAATAAATGAGGTCTGCCCTTCTATCTAGTCTTCTCATGCATCTGAGGAGGAGGTGAGTACTTTTGGTCTCTCTTTCCATTCCAAGAGAGCAAGGTTTGACATCACTGGTGAAGCAAAAAAGAAGGCCAGTAGGGAATACAACCATAAGGCTAATATTGAGGATTGTTGGGTTAACCTCAGTGATAAATTTGAGGTGAGGAAGAAGAAATTCTCTAGGTTTCCCGTGGACATGGTAAGATTATACAATGTGAAGGCCATCCTTGACCAGGTGGAAGAGGATGGAAATGTAATCTAGAGTCATGTCTATGGGGCAGTGAAAGATAAGCCAGTTGGAGAAGTTGACTGGTTAGAAGAAGAGAAGACAAAACTGGATCAAATCATGACCTCGGTGATCAAGTACACCAAGATGTGGTTGAAGCACAAGATGTTGGAATTGGAGAGTGAAGGTGTCCAATGCACTTATGATCTAATGGGAGACTTAGAGTCTCATTCTGCTTTTGAGGAGTCACTTGAACAAGATCCTAAAAGTAAAAAAAAAGTGGATTCCCCTTTCAAAATCCAGGTTAGGGATGTTCAAGCTAAGAAGGTGACAGAAGTGAGTAAACAGAGGAAACCTGTCACCAAAAAGAGGAGACATGCCTCCAAGAGAGAGGCTGAAAAGGACAAAGAAGAAGAGGCAGAGGTTGCTCCTCCATTGAAAAAAAGGAAAAGGCTTGTGAAGCTATCACAAAATTAGGAGGAGGCTCCTAAAAATGATAAGGAGGTTGAGCCACCAGTGGTAGAAGTAGAGAGTTCAGGGGAAATAACATAAGTATACATGAGGAGGTCAAGGACTCCTTCCCCAAAGGATGTTGCAGTGAAAGAGGATGTTCTAGTGACTGCTCCCATTGTTGAACCAAAAAGTATTTCCATTCCTCAGGATACAGGTGATGTACAGGAAGAGCCAAAGAAGGATGAAGATCCTAAGGACTTGGGCGAGGAAGAATTTCATGAAGGAGACCTCTATAGTGCAGAGGAAGAAATTAACAAGGTGATTCAATCCCCCTTGGTAGCATATGCAGATTCACCTATAGAGGAACAATTGAATAAATCTCCTCAACAGGAGGAGATAACAGCTAAGGTCCCTTCACCAGCATAGATTGTTGTAGAGGAATAGGTATAGGAGAAGAAGGATCCAATCATAGAGATCCCTAATGTGCCAAGTGTTGAAAAGGATACAACTAATGACCAACAAGAGCAAAATAGGCAAAATACAGTGCCAACTGGGTCTACTATTCCAAGTTGGTTGGATAAAGAGTTGAAAAGTAAAATGGTGATAGTGGAGGATGCTCCTCCTAATTGGTATGTCCTTATGGCTAATTTTGAAAAGGAAAAAACTAAGAAGAAAGCTAGGGTTGTGTCCTGGTTTGAGAGAGATGGGTCAAGCAATAGGGTGGCCCACATTGCTACCCCTATTTTGGATAAAGATAAAACTGATGTGATTGCCAAGGATTATCATGTGCAAACTATTGACCTAGGGCATGCTTCTGTGGAGCAGGATATTGAGGAATATGAAGGTTCTAGTGTTGTAATTATGGGTAGATTGAAGAAGGTTGTGCAAACCAAGCATGAGTTGGAGAGGCAGAATGAAAAACTGAAGAAATACTTACAGGAGTTGATGAAACCCTTGCAGGATATTAGCTCTTCCTCCTCTGCTACAAGTTTCTTTCCCTAGGAAAAAATCTCCGAGCTTGAAAGGATGAAAGGCACCACACATGCCACAGTTGCTTGGTTACAGGGTGTCCAAACTAAAGGAGATGCTTCCATTAAGGATATTTTGTCGACTGCGGGAGATACCATGAGATCAGTGGACTAGTTGAAAATTGCGTTAGCTTGAGATAAAGAGGACACTAACCTTCTACAGCAGAAAACCACAACAATCATGGAGTTCACTGAAGATAAGCTGGTAAAGAGTGGGATTCCTCCTTTTCCAAGGGTTTTCGAACCTTGGGAATGGTTTGAAATCCTACAAATGAGACAAAAGGCCTTGAGAAAGATTCACAAAGAAGGAAGGCAGATTGAGGAAATTTTGACTGGTATCCATGATAAGTGTATCTCACTCTTTGAGGTCATGACAAGAAGGAAGAGGTTTTATCCAAAACATCTTAATCTGGAGCAACTTACAAAATGGTGGAGATATGTTTATTCTCCAATCAGTGAAGGTTCAATCACAGAGCATCAGCTAGATGATGTTGCAACATATATTGCAGTTATTGACAAATATTTGACTAATAGAGCTGATTGGGATGGTACAGTTAGGCAGGCAAGAGATGACATCAAGTCTCTTGAAAGAAGAGTTAGGGTTTTGCCTATACCACCTATTGCTGAGTTGGACAGAGTTTTGTTAGTTGTGCATGGTGAAGATGATCGAGCTAAAGACAAGGATAGGAAGTAGCTATATAGGGCTACATTGAGATTTGTGCTTCCCATTACTTAAAAGCATTGGGCCGATCCTTTTGGTTCCTAGACCGACTTGGATGAAATTGGTGCTAATTGCACATCTCATAATATATTCAGATATCTTTGAGGCCGACCTATTGTATGGCACGTTTTAATTGTAAATTCTTATTTTTGGCTTAGCTATCTTAGGGATTCTCTATAAAATAGGCATGTTGCCTCATTTGAGAATATAGAGATAGATAGATAGGAAGAAAATAGATAAGTGATAATTAAATTAGAACAGAGGTTTGATATTAGAGCGAAGTAGGGTTTATTTTCAAGAAAGTTTTGTAACAGAAAGCTGGAATTGTTTCCATTATTGGATGACTTAATATAAGAAAGATATTGTGATTTGGTATCTATGTTGTGGAGTTTCATCTGGCATGGTTCTTGTTGTTCTATCTTTCAAATTGATTATAATTTTATAGTTAAATTGTTTGGTGATGTTTAGGGTTTCATGTTTGGAATGTTTGCAGCGATCTCTAGTCCATACTTTTTGCAATTAGCTGACTGTTAGCTAGTTAGCCTGGACTCAAAATTGTGCTTAGTTCAGTTATAAAGATTTTTTCATCTCAATTGCAATAGAATTGTTTGAATGAATGTTTGTGATTTGAAAATCTTTAAATACCTTAGAAGATTGCACTATTTCTGTGAAATTGTAGATTCATCTGGGTTAAACAGGAAGTAGTTTATGAGAGATTGGTCCATTTTGAGCATTTTATTCTCCAGCATTTTCAATCTTAGGGTTAGAAGTAGTCTTAGAATTATCTTTGAAACCTTTATCTTTTGCTATTTATTTTATTATCTAAGTTACATCAAAGATTCCAAGTATCAATTCATTGTTCAGATCTGATAAATTTGAATTACAGTGTTTGCTTGTAGTAAGGTCCCATTGTGATTGCCAACATTTTCACATTTATCACTGAGTTGTTTTGTTGCATTGTCAAAATCTGACATTAGAGACCTTGGGGTTATCTCTTTTCCCATACATATTTACCTTTCAAGAGAGATAGGATATCATATTCTGTCTGAATTGTTGTTGTGCAGAAAACACCATCAACAGATTGGTGCTAGAAGGAGGGACTTGAATAAGAAAATTGGAGCGTTTCCTAAACGCCATCTCTCTTGAGAGGTTTAGAAGAAGAACTAGATCTACTCCAGGAGGAGAATAATTTCAAGAATTACAAGTCCCTACTAGGTCAAGAAGGACCAGAGGAGGGGAAGAATCATCATCCACTCACCCACTTCCATCATCTCCATCATCGTCATCTTCATCTGACTTTGAGGGAATTCCTGTTCCATAGCCAAAACGATTCATAAATCAGCCATTACCACCTCCACCCCCACCAATGGTTTTTCTTGCTGATAATCCATCCCCATTGATCTTTAATAATTACAATGTCATACCCAAGAACCCTAAGAATTTATGCTCTAACTTTCACACTCATGGTCCCAACAGAACCATAGAAGAGAATATTAGGATTTTCCAAACTTGTCTGAGGGATAGAGGAATTAACCATGAGGATGTTGCCTGCTGACTTTTTCCTTATTCTCTAGGAGAAGAGGCCTTCTATTGGTATAATCACTTACCTGCTGCTTCCATCCATAATTGGACTGAATTAGAAACCGCATTTCTGCAAAAGTTTAAGATTCCCATTAGTGCCAATGAGTTGTACTTGTAGTTTACTGGAATGAAAAGAGAGATTAATGAGCCCATAGGATTATTTAATGATAGGTTCCATTGAGCATATACCAGACTCTAGGAACCTTATTCTGGAAATAAAAATACTACTCTAGAAGTTTACCTTGAAGCCTTAGATAGCCTTACAACCACCTTCCTTAAACAAAGGACTAATCCTCTGAATACTTTACCGACTACATATGCAGAGGCTGTGAAGGTCAGCACAGACTTGAGGCAACACTTATCAGGACCTTTTCCTTCCCTGGGACCTGTAGCTCACCCCGGACAAATCCAAGCCCTTATTCAAGCTTTGACTAATCATGCTCCCATAATGAATCCAATACCCTCATTACCCTTGGTCCCTCATCCAGGTCCACCTTTAAATCAATCCCAACCTATGACCTCTTATCCTCAAAAGAGAGCTAATCAACCCCTTCATCAACAACAAGCTAGTTTTCCCACATATTTGCAGAATTCAGAAATTTTGAATCAGGTTGTTGCTTCTGGAGGCACGTCTAGATACCCTCCTGGTAGTGTCAATCTAGAACCACCCAACAGTCTGGATAAAGAAAGATTGGATGAGCTATCTATGTAGAAGTTGATAAATCTCAACCTCACAATCCCCAAGAATCACTTGCATGCAATCACCTGTCACATGCAATAGATATTCAGAACAACCAACAAGAGATGTTCTGTAAACCCTTAGAGAAAATATGTGCAAGCTAAAACCAGAATAATATTATTGAATGATCTGATAATTACAATGTGATCAGTCCTTATGAGGAGATCAAGAAAACCTAAAATAGGAAACCTTAAATGAAACCCTAGTGTGCACACTTAATAATTAATAAATAATTATTAATGTGCCTAAGTTTATCTTAAGCAACCTAAAGTAATAAGTGACTTAATTAATTAACCAATATGATTAAATTAATTAAGTGGAATAAATTATTACTCTAACACCCCCCCCTAAGATGAACTTAGGGAGTAGCTAAAACACTAGAAAAAAGATGCATGAAAGCAAATATGGGTCCCGACAACAAAGGCCTGATCAGGTACCCAAGTACAAATCCAATGCAAACTAAACTAACCGAGATAAAAGAGAAAACCTAGTGGGAACAAAACTCCTCCCCAAAATAGAATGCAAAGAGAAACTAAGTGATGAAATATGGAGGACTCCATAGGACCCCCCAAGGACACCATCCATCACACAGATACATGAAAGAACCCCCCCCCAGAAGAGAGGAAGAAATAGACCACAAATCCCCCCAGAATGAAGTAGCTCCAAAAGAACTAAAGAAACGGCATCTCTTGAAAGAAGTGAGAGGGAAGAGGCTAAATGAAAGCAATCTTTGAAGGTGAAGTAGGTGTATCCCAAGATGTCTCCACAGAAGCAGGTGTGACCTCAACAAATGAAGAAGTCAAAGTAGGTGAAGACTGAATAAAAACCTCCAAAGATGGATGATCAACCAGATCCTACTGCACTGAAATAGAAGAAACCACATCTGTAGTCATAGAAGTATCAGCAACTACAATAGTAGGTGGAGGAGATGGAATGGATGGCTCAAGAACAGGATCTGAAGCGAGAAATCCAATGTTCAAGAAGCCAAATCTCTCCTCTGAATGATGATTCACACTAGAAGTGTGATGAACAGCTGTAGGAATAGAAGCACCATCAGTAGCAAAATTTTTAAAGGAATACAACTAAGATTAGTGATCCACCACCCCAGTAGGAATAACCACTCTGCTCTCCAAGTCTCTGATGATAACTAAATTAGGTGTGAACTCCACAGACCTCCCATTGCCTCCATGTGTGATCTGATATATAGAAAGAAGGTTGTTCATCAAATGAGGAACACGAAAGACATCCTAAAAAGTGTTGTCCCCAAAAATAATAGACCCCTTCCCTATAAAACTCATGTATATATTGTTTCCCATCAAAATAGGAGACATAATGTGACACTCAAAGGAAGTGAACATAGTCTGTGTAGAAGCCATATGATGAGATGCTCCTGAATCTAGAAGCCATCTCCCTGATCCAAGACTCGAAGAAGAACAAAGAGCATGCCCCTTCATATTTGATGAAGTATGTAAACCAGTTATGCCTCTACCATGCTGAACTGAAGAAGAAGAAGAAGAAGGAGGAGGAGGGGAAGGAGATGATGTAGACATCCTAGAAGGCAAATCAATCTGATGTTTCTGAAGAATATTCTTCAGCTCATTAATGTCCTTCTTGTAGCAATTATGTTCTGCATGTCCTTCTCTCTTGCAATATGCATATGGGCCCTTCTCCTTCCTAAATGATTTCCCCTTAGAAGAGGATGATAAATCTGAGCACTCCTTCTATTGCTCATGAGATTTGGAATCCTTTTGTTTATGTTTCTTGCCTTTTCCTGTAGAAGCCTTCTGATCTCTAGGCTCCTGTGATGCAATGAGTACCTGTGATGAAGAGGGCTTCAACTTTCCCATATTGGACAACTTGGTCTGCTCTCGAGTGAGAGAAGATGCAAAATCATCAAAAGAAGGCATAGTAAATCTAGTACCAAGTGCATCCCTAGTAGCATAAAAGGTAGAAACAAAAATTGAATAATATGGTCCAAGCTTAGAAAGAATGGACAATATCAAATAAGAGTCTTCCTTCTAAACACCACACTATGACAACTGCAATCTAAGAGACTTGAGTTTGGTGAAAAACTCCTTGATGTTGTCAAAATCCCTAGGATTTAAGCCAATAAGCTCATTCTCTAATTGAAACCCTCGCATAGTATCCTGCTTCCCAAATAAAGAATGCAAAGTAGTCCAAACCTCATGGGGTGTAGTGCAAGACTTGATATGAAAAATAAGGTTAGAAGAAAGAGAAATACATAATGTACCATAACCTTCATCACATCTATTAAACCACTTTCTCTTTTTAGCAGCACTTGTAGGTTCAATTTATGTACCCATGGTTACCTTGTACAACCCTTTGTGTTTCAAGTGAATCTCCATTTGTTTTTCCAACCAAAATAGTTGAATGGAGTAAAGGTTTCAATTTTATGTGTATCCATGACAAAAAATAGCAATATATACTCTCAAATAAAAAAACAATGCTCGTTGATCTCAAAAAAATAGCCTGATTGCTCGCTTCCCAAGAAAATAATTGAAAAACTAAAGGCTGAGATCAAACAGTAAAATCATATACCTAGTAAAAATTCCTAAAAAAATAGGTTTGAGATCTGTGTAGAGCACTAAACCAGATTTCGGACGCCTATTTATTTGCGCAAAACGGAGGTCAGACGCAAATGTTATGCCTGCCGAACTGTAAATAGAAACTTTTGGCTTTGACAGGCGAAAAAAGCTTCAAACTAAAAAATCAAAAAAAAAAAACCAGCACCACTTGAATGGCACCAGAACCAGGTTTCCGCCGATATCTCATTTTCACAAAACAAAATCGTATGCAAAAAATACACCCGATTCTGTGAAAACAACTCCAAATTGTCCATTTAGGTCCTCCTTGCCCTTAGGGGCTAAAAAAAGTAACCCCTGGTCGCATGCAGGACCAAGGGGCTGGCGGCAAGGGGCTGGGCCAAAGCCCTCGGTCACCCACGTGACCACACGCGGGGCTGAGAGTCCGATGGGGACCAACACGTGGGGCCTGGTCACCCACACGACCACCAGCTCTACCTTTTAGGGTTTAGGGTTTAGGGTTTAGGGTTTAGGGTTTAGGGTTGAGGGTTGGGAAGAACCTACCGGCGGTGGAGGAGATTGGTGGCGGTGCCGACCGGAGCGCCACTCCGCCAGTGGTGAAGGGGTGGCACGACGGTGGCAACTTCTTTCTACACTGGTCGTGCAATTTGCATGCACGGTTTTTGATTTTTTTGGAATTTTTTTTGAAATTCGTGCAATTTGTCACCTCGGACTGCGTGCTGGGGAGGCCGTATGGCCTCTCTGGCAAAAAAAATTGCCTTTCTTTTCAACAGGTCCAAAATTGATGAAATGAAAGGCGCTTCTAGGGTTTTTGGGTGTCTTGAACACGATGGCGACATCCTTTTTTCCCAAAAATGCACAGAAAATATGCCAAGCCCTAAATGCACAAAAAATCAGTTTGGCTTGAAACCCTTGCACAAAAAAAAACATTGTGAGAGAATATCTTCAAATCACGAACAAGAAGCCGCGGGTCTGGAGGTCTGATACCATGTAGAAGTTGATAAATCTCAACCTCACAGTCCCCAAGAATCACCTGCATGCAATCACCTGTCACATGCAACAGATATTCAGAACAACCAACAAGAGATGTTTTGTAAACCCTCAAAGAAAATATGTGCAAGCGAAAACCAGAATAATATTATTGAATGATCTGATAATTACAATGTGATCAATCCTTATGAGGAGATCAAGAAAACCTAAAATAGGAAACCCTAAATGAAACCCTAGTGTGCACACTTAATAATTAATAAATAATTATTAATGTGCCTAAGTTTAGCTTAAGCAACCTAAAGTAATAAGTGACTTAATTAATCAACCAATATGATTAAATTAATTAAGTGGAATAACTTATTACTCTAACAATCTGAACAAGTGAAAAGGTTGAATAAAGAGGTAACTTATTTGAGAAATCAAAATAGCCAGCTTCAGGCTGCTCAGAAGAATATACAATCTAACTATGGCAGGGAGAACAAGAACTTTGAAAGAGGTCAGTACTTTGAAAGAAATCAAAACTATGATAGAGGACAAAGTTCTGGTCAGAATTTTGATCGAAGACAGGGTTCTAGTCAGAATTTTGACAAAAATCAATAGGGTGGACAAGGATTTGACAGAGAGCAACCATCTAGGTAGAATAGGTCATGGATAACTAGACCTAATAATGGAGGGATTCCTACCCCCCTGGATTAGCCTTCTACTCAAGAGAAGCCTCCAAATGGTGTATACTTGGCATAAGCAGCTCTATCTGGTTGGTGCAGGCTCCATAAGACGAGTTAACATTTTGAGCTAGATTGTACCGAATTTTAAACTACAGCTTCTATCTTTTAGTATGAAGTGGAGAATAATTCCACTAGTAAGGAAATTGTGCCCTCAAATCCTTATGATTCTCCAGTACTGGTACTTAATCATGCCCCATTCCCTAAAGGTGAAGAAAATGAACCAGAAGAAGTATCCAGTGACCAAGAGGATGAGGCAGAGCAAGTGTTGAATGAAGACGAGATTTCCCAGTTGTTTAATGAGGAAAATGAGAATGATAATGGCTCTTTTGATGAGCAAGAATTCAGTGTTGAAGAAGTTCAGATGTTTCAACAACCAACAAAGAAATATGACTTAAGAAATAGACCTAACAAGGGTCCACAGGCTGGAGGTCCTTTCACTACTTCTATCCCTCCTAATAGTTTCAATACTTCACCAGATCCACAAGCTAGTAATAATCCACCTTATCCCCATGTACCCACATAGTACTTGTCGAAGGGAAACAATGCTGAAGTAACAAAAGATAGGAAAGCTGGTGGTTACAAGGAAGCCCATGTCGATCTGAATGTGGAGCAATTGGGCGAATATGTGACTGAGGAATTCAAGAAAGTAAAGGTAAGTCTTTCTACTTTTGATTTGTTAAGGGTTCCTTCTATTAGGAATGCAGCTTTTGGGTCATTTAGTTCAAATGTAGTGCCACAAGGGGTAGCTACCAATGAGGCTATTACTAGGTTTTCCAACTCTCAAACACCTAGAAGTCAGAGCCCATCTATAGACAAAAGGGGAGATAAGGATAAGGGTCAAGTTGCACAAGCTGACACTCATTTGAATTTGTTTCAAGGCAAGATGGAGACCCCTCCTTTCCTAATATATGTTCGTATCTTTGGAAAAAATTAGCATAATTGTCTTCTGGATTCAGGAGAATCTACGAATGTTATGTCTTTTGTTGTTTACAAAGCCTTAGGTATTACCCCTATAGCCTCTCAAAAGAAGGTTACTCAATTGGAAAAAATAGAAGTGTAGTTGGAAAATTGAACATGATCCCTACACAGCTTGCATCAGATCCTAGGGTGCAACAAGTGATCAATATCCAGGTTGCTGAAATTCCTAATACTTATGGTTTGATCTTAGGCAGAGATTTCGCTAAGGCATTAAATGGATATACATCTACAAACCATTCTCATATGTGGTTACCATGGAAAGGAGCCCCAAATCATATCAGAATTGAAAGAGAACCCCGAATGAAGTATGTAATCACTAAATACCAAAATATTTCAAATGAGGTGTTGATGTTTGAGGTTAGCATGGGGAACTATGTGTTGGCTGCATCAGTTACCGAAGATGAATATTTTTTCATGCTATAGGATTCTTTAGATGAACACATTCCAGAGGACAATGGTCCTAGAACACTTATTGAGTGGGTAAATGAAACAAATGATCAAGAAGACAGACAACTTAGTTTGTTGGATAATTTTCAAGAGTTTATCCGGAAATGTATGGAGGATCAAATACAGTTGAAAGGAAGCATGACCTTTGAAGAACTATTGCTTCGAAATTGGTGCAGAGTCCATGATGCTCCTCATTCCGAGCTGGAATGTTACTTGTGTCAGACTGTTGTTCGACAGATACATAATGTATTAATCCAGTTCCACCTACTAGACTTAATATGTAGGGAGAATTAAACAATGATAAAGGTAAGAACCCAATGCTTCCTAAAGAGCCCCATGTCTTCAACAAAGAGCGAGGTAAATTGAAACCAAAGGAACCTGATGGTTGTTGGACATTGAGATTTGATGGATCTAAATCTAAGTAGGGTGTTGGATCAGGATTTGAATTGATCAGTCCTAAAGGTAAGAACTATTTTGCTTCTTATAGACTCCAGTTCCAATGCACTAATAATGTTATTGAGTATGAAGCTCTGATCTATGGCTTATTAATGGCATCAAGGAAGAAATTTAAGATATTACAAGTTTTTGGAGATTCTGAATTAGTAATCAAACAAGTAAGAAAATAGTATTCATGCCATGATAGAAGAATGACCAACTATAGGCATAGAGTGTGGGATCTCATTGAAGAGTTTGATGCTTTTAATATCCAGTTGATCCCTCGAAAGAAGAATCAAGTTGCTAATTCCCTAGCACAAGCTGGTAGTACCCTGCAGCCTTTATCACTTTCAGGATTGAAGAAATTTACCGTTGAGCTCACTCCAGTACCTTCAATGCCTAACAACGTTACTAATTTCTAGGTATTTGAAGATGATAAGCACATTTTAGATTTTATTACAAGTTGTGATGTGTTCGCTTCCCAAGTTATTGATGAAATAGAGCCTCAAGAAGCAGAAATAGACTTTGGAGGAATCATTAATCTGAAGACCAATACTATTCCAAGAGGTACGGTGCAACTTGAATGAATTTTTGATTTGGATAAGATAAGAGATCAAGAACAACAGGCTAAAAGGGAGTCTCTCAAAAGCCAAGGTGAAACATATGATATGGGGATGTCTGGTGACTCGAAGAATGTTTTTATTGGCAAGGTATGTACTCCAGAAGAAAGAAAGGGGATTATTGATGATTTACATACATATCATGATGTAATAACTTGGAGTTATGAGGATTTGAAAACATATGATACCTCAATCATTACACACACCATCCCTTTAAAATTAGATGTTAAACCATTTAGTCAGAGACAGAGGCCAATCAATGCTTTGTTAGAACCCATTATTCAGAAGGAGGTGCGCAAACTGCTTTCAGCACGCATTATATTTCTAGTAAGACATTCTACTTGGGTGGAAAATTTGGTTTCAGTAAGGAAAAATAATGGAGAAATCAGACTATGTGTGGATTTTAGGAATCTGAATAGAGCATCAGAAAAGGATAATTATCCAGTTCCTTCGCTAGATGAGGTGGTTCAAATCATTAATGGATCTCAAATGATGTCCTTTTTGGACGGGTATTCTGTATACAACCAAGTTATGGTGCAGTATGAGGATAGGCATAAACTTGCCTTTACTTTAAAATGGGGAACTTTTGTTTATAGGAGGATTTCGTTTGGGTTGATCAATGCTAGAGCTACATTCCAAAGGGCTATGGACATTGCTTCTAAAGACATAATTGGTAAGTGCATCATTATTTATATGGATGATCTGACATTTTTTTCCAAGAAACGAGGTGATCACATAACGAATTTATGCAAAGTATTTCAAAGATGCAGAGAATTTGATATTTCACTTAATCCAAGGAAGTGCATTATTGGAGTCACAAAAGGAAAGTTGTTGGGACGTATTATCTCAGAACATGGTATTTCTATTGATCCTGAGCGAATATAGGCTATCTTAAAGTTCAGCCTCCTGCAAATAAGAAAGAGATGAAGTCATTTTTTGGTAAGATTAACTTTTTTAGGAAATTTATCACTGGATTTGCAGAGATAGTTAAGCCATTGAATGCCATGTTGAAACAAGAAGTAGAAATAGAATGGAATGCAAAAGCTAAGGAAGCATTTACAGAAATCAAGAAAGCTATTGCTGAGGCCCCTAGTATTGGTGAGTCTACATTATGCTAAGCCTTTTTTACATTTATTCATTCGCTTCTAGTCACTCTTATTCTGCAATGTTAACTCAAAAGTCTGATCAAGGTGATGAACATCCTATAGCCTTCATGAGTACTCCCTTAAAAGATGCACAATTAAGATATCATAATGTAGAAAAGTAGGTGTATGCTTTGGTCAGAGCAGTGAAAAAATTTCGGCACTATATTTTAAGGAACAAAGTTTTTGCCATAGTGTCAGATCCCGCAGTAAAGTTGTTGTTAATGCAGAATGAGTTGGGTGAACGAAGGGCCAAATGGGTGACTATGTTGCAAGAATATGATATGGAAATCCAACCCATGAAATTAGTGAGAGGACAAGGACTTACAAAGACAATGGTTGAGACTGGTCTTGATCTCACAGCTCAACACTATTACCTTCAAGAGATATCTCCAGGAGATTGGTATGATCAAATCATTTTCTATTTGTTGAATCAGCAATGTCCTGATCACCTTAATACAGTTCAGAGGCGGGCCTTGTGCCTAAAGAGTGGAAGCTTTATGATGAAGGGAGCTATCTTGTATAAAATAAATCATGAGGGTGTATATTTAAGATGTTTGGAAAAAGAGGAAGCTGCTAGAGTGATGATTGAATTTCATGAGAAATATGGCACAGGCCATGGTTTTGCATCATCCACTGCAAACTAGATCTTGAGGGTAGGATATTACTGGCCTACTTTATTCAAATATCCACACCAACATGTGAGGACTTGTCACATATTTCAGACTACAACAAGTAAGGAAAAGTGTTCAGCTCTTCCATTCAAGCCAGTCATAGAGGTAAAACCATTTGCTCAGCGGGGTATGGACTTCATAGGCCCAATTAATCCTCCATCTTCTATAGGCCACAGGTATATTCTTACCATAACTAATTATTTTACTAGATGGACAAAGGCTATGGCTTGTAAACAGTATACTTCATATGTTGTAATCAATTTTCTTGAATCAGGTATTATTAATCATTTTGGTTGTCCAATATCCTTGGTTTGTGACAATGGTCCTGCATTTGCATCACTGAAATTTTCTAATTGGGAATTTGATCATGGGATTGTTATTATTTTTTTGTCAAATTATTACCCTCAAGGTAATGGTTTAGGTGAGTCTTCCAATAAGAACCTACTGACAGTTATCCATAAGTTGTTAGAACAAAATCCTAAGGATTGGCACACCCAGCTCCGATTTTCTCTTTGGGTTGACCGTACTAGACAGAAGGCATCTATAGGAACCTCTCCTTATCACTTGGTGTATGGTTTGGAACTTTTATTTCCTATCCAATTGAAAATACCTACCCTACATTTTATCAATGAGTACTATAATGAAGAAGATAAGTGTGAGGCCCGTTTGGCTGAATTGTTGCACTTGGAAGAGAAAAGAGATTAAGCCCTAGAAAAATTTGCTAAACATCAGGGTGTAGTAAAAATATGGTTTGACAGGAGAGCTAAGGTGAAGGCCTTTAGAATTTCTGAATTAGTTCTCTATTGGGATAAAGCCCATCACCGTAAGGGAGAGCATGGTAAATTTGATAAACTATGGCTTGGTCCTTACTAGATTTCAAAAATTTTGGGAGATAATGCTTTTCGTTTGAAAACCCTCACTAGTGAGGATATCTTGCTGCCTGTCAATGGGCAGTATCTAAAGCATTATTTCCAACGTTGAACTGCTTGCAGTTCGTCCTGTACATAGTTAAAGTAGGTTTTCTTTCTGCTTTGTTTTACTGGTTTTTCTTTGGTAGTTTAGGTTTGCTTTGGTTTGTCTCGCTTTCCATTTTTGGTTTTGGCTTTTGGTTTCTTGCTTTCTTGGCACTGTTGCATCTGTACAATTGGCTATTTGCTTGGGATTGTTCTGGAAGTTTCTTTTATAAACTCTAATCATTTTTTCAGAGTCAAGTGGTGGAATTCTTTTATCTGATGTCCCTTGTACTTGGAATTAGAATCACTTGTTTTGGATACACTTCGGAATATATTTGTGTCTCACATTTTTACACTAAAATTAAAAGATTCTGGAGTTGCATAGGGTTCTTGAGTGATTTGGCCTGGTGAAAAAGCTTATATTCTGCTTCAGTGCCACTATGTTCCTCACCCCTGAGTGTGAGTTTCATTGCTTATATTGATCTCTTATCCTATCCAAATCAAAGATCCTTTCCAATTGAACCATGCCTCTTGGTATGGTATTATTTTTCAGATTGAGGAGCCCTTCTAGGTCCATTTTAGCCTCTTGAGGCTCAACCTCATCAATTACTTGAGAAGCAAACACATCATCCCTAGTGATAAAATCAAGAATATGCTTATCATCTTCAAATACCTGAAAATTGATGACATTGTCAAGCATTGAGGGTACTAGAACACACTCCATAGTGAGCTTATTTCAACCTGAAAGTGATAAGGGTTGCAATGTACTTGTTGCTTGTGCCAAAGAATCAGCAGTCTGATTCTTACTTTGAGGTATCAGCTAAATGTTGAAGGCATCAAATCCTTCAATAAGATCCCATATTTTGTGTCTGTAATTGGTCATCCTCCTATCATGACATGAGTATTTTTTCTTACCTACCTGACCACTAGCTCAGAATCTCCAAACACTTGCAGAATTTTAACTTTCTTTCTTAATACCATTAATAGCCCATGAACTAGAGCTTCATACTCTTCTACATTGTTAGTGCACTAGAATTGGAGTCTGTGAGCGAAAAATTAGGTTTTACCTTTAGGACTGATCAGCTCAAGCCTTGCTCCAACACCTTGCTTGGATCTAGATCCATCAAACCTTAATGTCCAATAGTCATTAGCTCTTGCTTTTCTTGGGATACCTTTGTCCTTGCTGCCACCTAGAGGCTCTTCAGGAGGTTTTGGGTCCTTCCCTTTTAGACTATTTTGAAAGCTTTGTATGTTTAACTCAACAGTTGGGGTTGTTTTAATGTGCCTTTGTATTTGTTCCACGACAGTTTGACACAAGAAACATTCTAGTTCAGAATGAGGATCATTGTGAACTTTGCACCAATTAGGAAGAAGCAATTCTTTGAAGTTCATGTTTCTATCCAGCTGAATCTGATCTTCCACACATTTCTGGATAAACTCTTGGAAGTTATCCAACAAATTGAGTTGTCTATTTGCCTGATCATCAAGTTCCTTCATTTGTTCAAATTGCTCTTCGAAGCTACTGGCTTCTGATGTGGATTCACCAAAAGAGCTTTGCAGCACCAAAAATTCCTCTGATTCCAAAGTAGGGGAGGCTAGGACATGGTTCCCCATACTAACTTCTGATACCAGTATCTCATTTAAAGTATTATGATATTCAGTAATGACATACTTCATTCTAGGTTCTCTCTCAATTCTGATCTGATTTGGGACTCCTTTCCAAGGGAGCCACATGAGGGAATGATTTTTGGATGTGTATCCATTCAGTGCCTTGGTGAAATCTCTACCCAAGATTAGACCATAAGTGTCAAGAATGTTAGCTACCAAAATATTAAGTACTTGTTGCACTCTAGGATCTGAGGCAACTTGCATGGGAATCATGTTTAGTTCTCCTACTATATTCACCTCTATTTTGTCCAATTGGGTGACCTTCTTCTGAGAGGCTGCAGGGGTGATACCAAGAGCCCTACAAATAGAAAATGGCATAACATTCATGGATGCCCCTAAATCCAGTAGGTAATTGTGCAGATTTTTACCAAATAGATGAATAGAAATTAGAAAATGAGGGGTTTCCACTTTGCCTTGGAATAAATTCAATTGTGTGTCAGCTTGTGCAACCTAACTCTTATCTTTATCTTTCCCTCTATCTATAGGTTGGGCCTGGCCTTGGGTTGTCTGTGCACTAGAGGATCTGGAAACTACCTTATTGGTAGTTACTCCTTGTGGTGTTGCATTTGAACTAAAAGACCCCAAGAAAGCATTCCTAATAGCAAGAACTCTTAATAATTCAAAAGCAAAAGACTTACCTTTACTTGAATTCTTTAGTCACATATTCGCCCAATTGCTCCATGTTCATATCAACATGAGCCTCCTTACAACCACCAGTCTTTTTTTCCTTAGTTGCATCAGCATTGCTTCCTTTTGACATATCAGGTTGTCCTTCTTTTGTGAGGTATTGTGTTGGCACCTGGGGGTAAGATGGATTGTTATTGGCATGTGGATCCAATGGAGTAGTGAAATTGTGTGGAGGGGTACATATAGTAAATGGTCCTCTAACTTGTGGATTCATGTGGGGCTTGCTCCTCAGATCATACTTTCTGATAGGTTGCTGAAACATTTGTACTTCTTCAACATCAACCCCTTCTTCATCCAATGGGCCATTTTCATTCTCAGTTTCTTCATTAAATAGCTGACAGATTTCATCTTCATTGAGCACTTGTTCAGCCTCCCCATTCTGGCTACTTGATTCCTCTTCTAGTTCATTCTCTTCATCCCTTGGGAAAGGGGCATGATTCAACACCAAAAATGGGGATTCATAGGGATTTGAGGGCACCAATTATTGGACAGTGGAGTTGTTTTCAACTTCATATTGAAAGATGGAAGCAGCAGTTTGAAATTTAGGGCAGTCAAGCTTAGAGTGTTGACTTGTCTTATGAAGCCTACACCATCCAGACAAAGCGGCCTCTGCTAAGTACACACCACCTGGAGGTTTCTCTAGATTGGAAGGTTGATCCAATGGAGTGGGGACTCCTCCATTGTTAGGCCCAATGTTCCATGGCCTATTCTGCCTAGGTGGTTGTGTTCTTTCAAATCCCTGTCCACTTTGTTGCCCCCTATCAAATTTCTAGCCAAAGCCTTGTCCTCCCTCAAAATTTTGATTTCTGTCAAAATATTGTCCTCTATCAAATTTTTGTCCTTTAGCAACATCCCTATTCTCTTTGTTATAGTTTGACTGCATGTTCTTCTATGCAGCCTGAAGTTAACTGTTCTAAATTCTCAGATAGGTTACCTCCATATTCAATTTCTTTACTTGTTTAGTCAACTCATCCAGTCGTTCCTTATCTAAACTACTGTATGACATTGAATAAACATTACCGGGTGGGTATCCTGGGACCCCTCCAGAACCAAAAGCCTGATTCAAAACTTCTGAATTTTGCAAATATGTGGGAAAACCAGCCTGTTGCTACATTTAGAGGGGTTGGTTAGCTCCTTGCTGAGGATAGGAGGTCATTGGCTGAACTTGATTTATTGGAGTACCTAGATATGAGACCAAAGGCAATGAGGGTACTAGATTCATAATAGAAGCATGATTAGTCAAAGCTCAGTTAATAGCTTGGACTTGTCCAGGGTGAGCAACAGGTCCTAAGGATGGCAAAGGTCTTGATAGATGTTGCCTCAAATCCGTGTTGACCTTAACAGCCTTTATATATGCAGTGAGCAAGGAAGTTGGGGGATTAGTCCCCCATTTAAGAAAGGTGGATGTAAGGCTATCAAGGGCATCAAAGTAAACCTCTAGGGAAGTGGCATCATCTATATCATAAGGTGCTTGAAGTCTAGTGTATGCCCGATAAAACCTATTGTTGAAAGACCCCATAGGCTCATTAATTTCCCTCTTAACCCCAGTAAATTGCATATAAAGCTCATTAGCACTGATGAAAATTTTAAACTTCTACAGAAATGCAATCTCCAATTCTATCCAATTATGGATAGAAGCAACAGGTAAGTGATTATACCAATAAAATTCCTCTTCCCCCAAGGAATAAGGGAAAAGCCTGCATGCAACATCCTCATGATTGATATCTCTATCTCTCAGACAAGTCTAGAAAATCCTAATATGCTCCTCTGTAGTCCTATTAGGATCATTAGTATGGAACTTCGAGAAAAAATGCTCAGGGTTCTTGGGCATGACATTGTAATTATTGAATATTAAGGGAGATGGGTTATTCGTCAAAAAAGCCATTGGTGGAGGTGGAGATGGTAATGGTTGATTTATGGTCGGCTGGTGTTGTTGAATAGGAATAGCTTCAGAATCGGATGAGGATTCTCCTGATGAACATGAGGATGATGGCGATGATGGAAGTGGTTGGGTGGATGATGATTCTCCCCTTCTTCTGGTCCTTCTCGACCTAGTAGGAGCTTACAATTCTTGAAATTCCTCTTCCCCTAGGGTAGATCCGGTTCTTCTTCTGAACCTCTTAGGAGAAATGGTAGATAGAAATTGATCCAGCTTGCTTATTCAGGCCCTCCTTCTAGCACCAATTTTTTGATGGTTTTTTCTACACAACAACTCAGACAGAATATGATATCCTATCTCTCTTCAAAGGTTGATCTCTATAAACAAAGAGATAACTCCAAGGTCTCTTGGATGTCAGGTCTTGAAAATGCTAATAAAAAAACTCAGAGATAATGTGAAAATGTTGGTAATCACAAGGGGACCTTACAAATGAACAATGCTAGAAGTGTACATTCATCAAATGTAGCAATACAGTGATGCTTTCAATCCTAAAACTAATCCAGATTCAAAATAAACAGAAAAAGAGATAAGGTTTTAGAGATAATTCCAAGACTAATTCTAACCCTAAAACTAACAATGCAAAAGATAAAATGCTCGAAATGGACCAATCCCTCAGAAACTAATTCCTGTTCAATCCAAATAAATCTGCAATCTTATAGAAATAGTGCAATCTTCTAAGGTATTAAATATTTTCAAACTATGAACATTCATTCAGAACAACCTTATTGCAACTGAAATGAACCAACATTCATAATTGAACTTAGCATAATTTTTAAGTCCAGGCTAACTTTGCAAAGTAGCTATTAATCAACTAACTACAAAAATTATGGACTAGAGATCGCTGCAAACACTTCAAGCATAAAACCCTAAGCATCACCAAATAAGCTCAACATCAACTAAACTTAATAAATTTCAAAGATAGAACACCAAGAACTATGCCAGATAGAATTCAACAAAAGAAAGGCACCAAATCACAATGTCTTTACTTGTATTAAAGCATCCAAAGTCGCAACAATTCAAGTATTTTGTTACAGCACTTGCTTGAAAGATAAAACTAAATTCTAACTCTAACTCTCACGCTTACAATTCGCTCTAATGTAAAATTATTCTACCTTAACCTCTAACCTCTACAAATGAGGCAGAATTCCAAATTTATAGAAAACCCCCTAAGATACGTCAGCCAAATTAGGGTTTACAATAAACTGCCACACAACAAATCGGCCAAGAGAAATTCAAAATAATATGAAATGTGCATTTAATGCACCAATTTAATCCATGTCAACCTGGAGAATCCAACAAAGAATGGTCCAATGCATGTGAAGGAAAAGTAGAAATAATTGCGAAGCATAAATTTTGATGTAGCATTGCATTAACTACTTCCCCCCTTTATCCCTGGCACGCTTCACCTCATCCTACACCATCAAAAATACCCCTTCTAAGTCAGAAATAGGTGGCATAGATAAAACCTTCATTCTTTTTCAATGGACTTAATGTCATCCCAATAGAAACCTTCAGCTCGATCCAACCTGCATTCAAACGAGCCACCATTAATGCTCAATACATCATTAAAATCCAAGTCGAATCACAGAGTTCCAAGGGCAAGAAAATCACGCACAAACCTAGGCAGAAGCGAAACCAAAGACAAACGGAGGCGGAGCCACGAGCAGAAAAAGAATAGAGACACAAAATAGGCGGAAGCGAAACCAAATACAGAAGGAGGCGGAGCCACGAGCAAAATAGGAATAGAGACACAAAACAGGTGGAGGCGAAGGTGGAAACAGAACCAAAACAGGAACGGAAGAAAACAGGTGGGGGCAAAAACGGAACCAACCCCGGTGGAGGCAGAGGTGAAACCAAAACGAGAACGGAAGGAAAATAGGTGGGGGCGGAGCCGGGATGGGAACGGGAACCAAACCATGAACTTTTCTAAAGTTCAAAGTTAAGTTCCATCCTGGTTTTGGTTCTGACAAACGAAATAAAAAGAGAACCAAGAAAAACCCAAGGGAAGAAAACCAACCTGAAGGCCGAAGACAAATAAAACAATGGGAAAAAAAAGAATGCGGGAGGCGGAGCCGGAATGGGAACTGGAACTGAACTGAGAAATTTTTGAAAGTTCAAAGTTTAGTTCCATCCTGGTTCTGCCTCTAGCAGAACAAAAGAAAAGGTGGGGAGCGGAGCCGGAACGGGAATGGGAATCGAACTGAGAACTTTGTGAAAGTTCAGAGTTTAGTTCCATCCCAGTTTCGGTTCTGACAGAACAAAGGAACAAGGAAAACAAAGGAAAACCTAAGGGAGGAAACCAACCCTTAGGACCCAAACAAAAACACCAAGGGAAAAAACATAAGGCAAAAGAAGACCACCCTAGAGAGGACATCTGCGAGACTCCAAAACCACCAGGAACTCAACACAAAGGCACCCATAACCAAGGCAAAGCACCAAAGACCAAAACCCCAAGATTTCCAAAGATAAGCACAAAAGAGGGAGCAAGCCACAAAAATGGGCCAAAAGGGCAGGCCTAGAGAGGGTCCCTACTTTCAGTGGGGCATGTGTGCAAAACTACACAACAAAATGTATCATGTGTTACGATGATTATGAATATCATGTGTATGTTGAAAAATATCACAAGTTTGTGTAATCATGATCAAGTGTTTCAAATGTATGCGATTAATGATGATTATGATGAAGAGATGCATGGACTAAAAAATATTATGCATATGCACCTACCTATGTATGTTCCTTGCAAATTATCTTTTCTTAGTTTCCTTGTTTTATAAATTTCATTGTTT
This sequence comes from Sequoiadendron giganteum, assembly GCA_007115665.2. Classification (NCBI taxonomy): domain Eukaryota; kingdom Viridiplantae; phylum Streptophyta; class Pinopsida; order Cupressales; family Cupressaceae; genus Sequoiadendron; species Sequoiadendron giganteum. Next base: position 197,203,822 of record CM021101.1, read on the forward strand.
TGTATTGTTTCCTTGCAAACTATCTTTTTCAGTTTTTCTATTTGTGAAGCTTATTTTCTTGTCATATTAAAAGCATGGAAATTAGTAAACTTGTATTAGTGAAAACCTTACAAGGAAGTTCATTTAGGAAATATTTTTTTTCCTAGTTACATTCATCTTATCAAGAGAAAATAATAGAATATTACATTCTTGTACATAATTTATTTTCATAGTTTAGATTTTCTTTTCATAACTTTGGTACCATAATTTATTGCTTCAAAATAACTATGAAATCCAAAAAATAGAAAAAATCTCAAATCTATCAAAACATAAAATAATCTTATTGTGCATCCCTTTTAATTTTATGTGTCTTGGGTATAGACCAAACATAATTCATGATTTGTAAGAAGAGGGTATTATCACTCCTATTAATCCCATCCTCTTTTTTGAGCAACTTGGTGTGCTTAGAAAATATTTTTTCCCTCGTAAACTTTAAGAGTTTGTTCCTAAAATAGGAAAAGGTATAGGCACCCCAACATATGCCATTGTTTTGATGCACTAATTTAAAAAGGAAAAAAACAAATTTAAAAATATCCATCATTGCTAAAGGGGAAACCTAACTTTATTGAAAGGATAAATACCAAAATGAAATTATACAGACTAAGGATGTTAATGGATCAAGGAATTAAAGTGTAAAGGATGTGTAACTATAGAGACTAACAATAAATGGATAGAATTTGGTGAAGTTTCCCAAGGAAACCAAATTTAATAGTACTATAACATAAATAAAAATGATCTATGTGATTCATAAACTAGTAAATTGCAAGATTGCAAGAAATCAATATCTATATAAAATGTATTTTATTAAGGGTAAAGAAGGTTTTTATGGAGCCCCAAAACCCAATATAGATAGGTTTTAGAGGGACCTAAAACTTAAACAAAGAGAGGGATGCCTAAAAAATATTATGTTGACCATCAACAACCAAAACAATAGCAACCATAAAGAGAAAGACAAGAGAAAATGAGTTGCACGAAACAGGTTCTGAAGGGGCCTTAAACCCTTTTACAAATAGGTTTCAATAGGGGCCTTAAACCCATAGATAAACTTGAGCATTGCCTAAATCAGCTAGGCATCAGTAAACCAATTGCTCAAAACATCCATTTTTTATCCTAGAAAACTAGAGAGCATCGCCTGAATTAGCTAGGCGTCAGAAAACCAATTGCTCAGAACATCCATTTCTGATCCAAAAAAATAGAGAACAAACAAAACACAACAAGACCTTATTTCTCAAAAAAACCAAAAATCCCCACACCCCACCTCAATAGGGGCTTTGGGATACATAACATAAAACTGCAAGAAAGTATCTTCCCTACAACACAATCTCATTCAGTACCAAAAATCCAACTCATTATCCACCTCTAAAGGAGAGAGCACCCCTCTATTAGAGAGTATATCATGACCAACTAGTCCACCATAGTCTGAGATCTCCAACCCCCTCAATCTCCACCTCCATAGAAGAAGCATCCACCTCAATAGGTTAAGCAACTGAGGAAACTGAAAACCATCACCTCCCATCTCCACCTCAAAAGGAGAGGAATCTACCTCCATAAGATCCAAGGATAAAACTAGCACAAAAACTAAACAAGTGACTATAGCATACTTTGGTAAATGTAGCACCAAGACCATGTTGTGGACCAAGAGAAGAAGATTGAATAATAGCCACATAGCCATCATAACAACTTTTAGGCTTAAAATCATTTGTAAAAGCTTCGAAAACAACTTGACCATCAACCAATAAACAAAAACAAGAGGAAACAACATCTGGGATTTGAGAAAAATGCTAGAAAAACACCCAGCCAAGAGAACACAATCAAGAAACAACCTAGATAAAGAGCCAAACAAGCAGCTACTCATAAGACATGAGCCGAAAGAGAGTAGAAGCAAACAAGACCCAAGAGGGAAAAGGGGACCCATACAAGAGGGAAACTAAGAGAAGTCCAAACCATAAAACACCCAAGAAACCCCAACACACTAGTCAGAGCCAAAGATAGGCCAAAAATCCACATAACCAACCAATGGGAAGCACCACCAGTCCACAAGAGGGAAACCAACAACAACCACAAAACACCCAAAACAAGAGCCACTAAAAAGGTGCCACCAAATAAATAATCGAGAGGGGATAAGGGAAACCAAGAAGAAACCAAAAAGAGAGCAGGCCAGCATAGAGAGAACCCAAGTCATCCAATTACACCTAATAGGACCATAAATAAGCCCATCCTCCAACTAAACCTCCTTATAAAACCCAAAGAACACACTCACTAGCTACAAGGAAAAACAAGTGCTACCCATAAAGGCCACAACCAGAACCCTCAAAAAGAAAAGCAACTATGAAGGGCAGGTCAAAAGTAGTAAAAAAACAAAGGATTAGCAACAACCTCCACCTTGTCCTGATGAAGAATATAAATTGTCACCTCCCAACTGGATGACAACATCTTGCTTTGCACCTCCTCCACCTAACTAGGAGATTAAAACAATGAGTATGAAGCTGCTGCAACCCAACAACGCAATAACAACAACCTATCCAACCACAATTCACCTCCCACCAATGAACCATATGTGTCCTCTAAATCATCTCCTTCTCTACCTACATCATCTCTAGAATTCAAATTTCCCCTCCTCTCCTCTTCTCGCTCCTCTCCATCACAATTATCTCATGTATGATAATCCTTTCTTTGATTGTTTGTTTTCAATTTTAAAGGTTTAAAATGAATTCATCGTATGTTATCCATCATAGATCAACCATTATAAAGTCATTATACATTCAAATTTTAAGTTTCAAAATAGGAATCCATGCACATAATGAACAAAATAAGTTGAATATCATTTTTTATATATAAAAGTGTAAAGTAATTATGTATGTATATATACAAATTTGGCATATATACCAACTCAAAATAATATTTGAAAAATGTGGCATATGTCATCTCATGCTACCTAATGAATGAGAAGATGTCTACACAAAAATAATTCGAACCACAAATTAGATTAACTAGCTCTCAATGGTAAAAAACTTAAACTACTAAATAGAAAGTTATCTACTATTTTTTTATAATTTTAAAATAACATCTAATAACTATACTACTATAAATTAAAGTCAAATTCAATTATTCATTACCTCAAGCATTTTTTCTTTGGCTAACATACGTTCAACAAATTATGGTCCCTTAGGACACTCAAGATTCCTACCATATTGTCTTGGTCTTGGATCCACAGATGTGGATGGTGGCATACTCTACAATAAGAAAAATAAAAATCATAAAATTAGTATATAAATGCTAACCAAAAAACATAAAATAACATATATCTACATATATATCTACTAGAGATATAAAAAACCATATGCTTGAATCAATGATGCAACAATGATAATTGATTGAGAAGAACTCATCATGGTAAAAGGTGTCACATCAGTCACTTCTAGATTAGAATGAAAAATTAAAATAAGATCAAGATATAAATTAGTATGTATTTAATTAATCATGATTTAAATGATATGTGTACAATAAAAAAAAAATTACATGTACAAAAAATTATACCAATGTGTGTAGGTCAAATTCCATGGCCAAAAGAGTGTCATGTTGCACATCTCTAAACTATTCATTCATCATCAACTATTCAATCCACTTAAATTTACATTAGTAACATGTACTATTCGTTATAATAATTTTAAATGAAATGTACTATGTAATAAATTTAAGTTTTACCTGTACAAAATATTGATGTTGCTACTTCTCATCTCCAACAATGGATGACACTGCACTTGTTCCTCCCTTGCACAACTCTGCTACACCTATAGTATGCACTAGTGTCTCATCTTCTCCAAGTGACGCATCATGCACCTCATACTCAAATGTGTCTAGGGGAGGCTCATCTGTATCTCTCATAGGACCTAGACATGTATACCTGCATGTACTACACTAATGAGGCACAAAAATATGCCTGGATGATGATGTTGCACCAGTATCAACTAAAGCATGAGTAGTGTCACCCTTTAGTAGTTGGGTGGACTATGATGAATATGTAATCAAGTGGCTGATCAAAGAGTGCATGGTCAAGAGACTATGTTGGGTCACATTGGAAACAAGGTTTGGATGGGGTGTTGGAGGTGGGGAAGAAAGACAAGGAGGGGGGATATAGGTACCTTGCATGATACACAATTCCCTAGGTCTATGTTGGGGCATGCCCATACCCACTCCCCAAATATCCCTAAAATTAAAGTAGTTGACATGTCTTCTTAAAAGAAAATTCATATAATTTTCAAAGAAAGTATAGAGGGACATCAAGATTTTTGTTGGGTGGTTTATCAAAAACCATCCACCAACCATCCCAAAAGTTTGCAACTATGCCCTGATGGGTGGACCATTTTATGGAAAAAATTTGTTTGTGTAAACCAATATTTTTTCCTATTCTTTGGTTCAAAAAATGTTGGGATAAATCGACTTTAAATATTTATAATATTTTAATGCTATCATACCCCAAACCATTTGCATATTGCCACCTCTTTGCATCTCTCCACTGTTGAAATAAAGAAAGTTGGCTAGTGATGTCCCTAACATGACTAATTATGGCCTCTATATTTGGTGTGACTGATCGCAAATGTTGATAGTTATGGTATCTCTCTAAAATGTTTCTCAATTCAATAATATTTATTTCAATTAGGTATTGAATTGAAGGATGGATTTCTCGAGGAAGGTTTTGTGGAGGAGGGTTTGCTAAATCTTATTCTATTTAAACCTTGTTATAAATTACAAATTTAGAAATTAGCATAGTTTTCAACTAATTCCTAAAATTTCTATAAAATAACCTAATATTTTGTTAAAAACAATTAAAATAATCCTTTAAAAATGTGTTTTAACATACCTTTTTGAGGTTTTTTATTGATAAAATTTGAATCAAAAGCAATGGAAATTGGTTTTTGACACCAAAAATGGATATCCATTATTTTTATATCCATTTTTCTCTCCTCTGTCATGAACAATCACTGTGAAAATGATTGTTTTCTACCCTTTTTTCTTTATTTATAACATTAAAAATGGATATTCATTTTCTAGAGCTATGTGTAGCTCTCAAAAATGAATATCTATTTTGGAGAGCATTTAATTTTTTTAATATATGGCATGATAGTTAATATTAATATATATTGGAATGACACTATTAATAATATTAATATATTACTATTATTAATATGACATTATTTAAAAAATAGAGCAAAATTTTGTATGGGTGATACGAAATAGAGATGATCTAAAGTTGTGGAGGGATTGGAAAAAGCGAAAGGTAGAGGATGCAGTGAGGAGGAGTTTGTGTGACGAACCTAATTCATATATTTTGATTGATCTATCTCATGAGGCATATGAGGATGTGGAGATGCTTGAAGAGTTAGCGGTTATTTGTATGGTTGTTGGTCCAAGATTTGAGTGTAAGAAAATTAGGGCATGGATTGTTGATAACTAGAAGACATCAAAAATAGTTGAATTCCTTTCGAAGAGTTCTTTTGTGGCTATCTTTCTTTCTTTGACTGATAGGGAGACAATTCTACAAGGTAGTTTATGGAAGGTTGATGGTATTCCTAGGTATGTAAAGGTAGTGCCCTAATTTTGATCATATCAAGCTTGATCCATATGAAAAACTTGTTTGGATCCGTTTGTATAATTTGCCTCTTAAATATTGGATGAGGGAATATCTTGAGAAGATCGGGTGATCACTGGGCACCCTAGTGGATGTTGATGGGGAGATAATTGAAGGTGACTCATATATTTATGCAAGAACCCAAATCACGGTTGTCAAGGAAATTCCAAAGAAAATCATGTTGTGTGTTGATGGGGTTCGATGGGTTCATTTGGTAGAAGTTGAGGAAGATAAGTTCTTTTACTCGAAGATTCATTGTAGGGATCACAGTGCGGAGTAGTGCACACGGAGACCTAGGATGAAAAAAAATTTGAGGCCAAAGGCTTGTTCATCCCTCCCTCTATTTCCTCCTTTGAATCATTAGAAAATATCATCTTGTATGGACTCACCTCCTCCCTTTGATGAGTTTGTGGTTGTGGAGTGTTCCCATGGTGGCTTGGAGCTGCCTCATGTTGAGCCTTTGGTTTTGGTTTGTGTCAAGGATTCAAATCATCTGGAGCCTTTCATTGATGGTTCTAAGTGTAATAATTAGTTAGCATGCTCAGAGGAAGTTATGGCTTTGATGGTGTTGTCTCTTGGTTTGAGTGAAGACCCAAATTCAATCTAGGATGGTGCAGATTTAGAGGTGGATTTTTCAGAAAGTGAAGGGGAATTTTTATAATATGATGAATTAGATGAAATTTATTTGAGGAGCATTAGCCAATTGGAAATGAAAGCTTTAGGAAAATCAAAAAAAGGAAGAGGGAGGAAAACCAATAGACAAAAGAAAGAGGAGGAAGCAAATCAGAAGGGCTTACCAAGTATCAAAGAATTTTTTAAAATCCAAGGGAGGCCAATGAAGATCCTCACATGGAATTTCAGGGGCCTTTTGGCCCCTGACAAGCAATGCTTAATCAAGTGTCACCTTGATCGCACAAAATTTGACATTATTATACTACAAGAGACAAAGAATAACACTCAAGAGGGTGATTGTTTCATAAAATATTGCAAGTGTTGGTATGGTGTATTCCATAGCACCATTGGATCAACCGATGGTTTGGGTATTTTGAGCTCAACAAATTTGGAGGGCATAAATTGTTTGGATTCTCATCATAACTGATTGTTGTCCTGGGCTAGGAGTAGGCTTGGTGGGTTTTAATTTCCTATATTCAATGTTCATGGGTCGATTCGCATTGAGGAGAAGTTGGATATTTGGAATACAATAAAGGAAAGGGTGGTAAGATTGGGTAATGTAAAGTTAATTCTGGGTGGTGACTTCAACTTGATCTTAGATCTGAAAGAGAAGAGCAGTAGGCTGCTTAAAGAGAATAAGGTAATGGTAAAATTTATGGATTTCATTAAGAACATATCTATTGTTGATAGTGTTCCCGAGAATGGAAGCTTTACTTGGATGAACATGCAGGTTAGTTTCACAAATATTTCTGAAATGTTGGATTGCTTCTTTTGTGGTTGGGTTGGATGGGGGATTAATTTTGTTGTGAATCAAGCCTTCTGTCAATATTTGAGTTAGACCATTTCATGGTCCTACTAAATTTATGCTTAAAAGTGATAAGCCTACCAAAATTTATTTCAAATTTGAATCAATGTGGTGGCAAGATCCTAATCTTGTCAAATTGTTGGAGGCCTAGTAGTTGGAAGGGAGGCAATGGGATGAAACTGTTAGTTTTCACCTCTTCAAAAGGTTGGGTTACACAAAAAATTAATTATAGGATTAGAACGAGTAATTTTTGAATATTTTTTCTGAAAAAGAAAAACTTGAAGGTGATTTGGCCTTGTTGAACTGACACATTATAATTTTCAGTATGTTTGTAAGCGAATATAACAATGAGAAGGAATTAAAGGCTTGGAACTCAGAGCTATTTGCTAGAGAGGAGTCATTTTAGAGAGATAAGGAAAGAGAGACATGGCTAAAGGTCAGGGATGCCAAAAAAAAATACTTCCATGCAACTACCCGAACTCAAAGAGGTAGGAATGGAATTGAGAACATCAAATTAGCTAATGGTAATATTATGAACGATAGAGAAAGTTTGGAAAGGGAGGCGATTAGTTACTTCAAATCTATCCTTTCCACCAAGCCACTTGCTCAGTGTTGGGATGATTTTTTTATGGGGTGCATTCCATTGAGAGTAAACAAAGCTGACAATGAGATATTCTTTGCTCCTTTTACATTGGATGAGATGTGGGTTGCCACCTTTGGGTTAAATCCTAATAAATTGCCAAGTCTAGACAGTTTACCTACCAAGTTTTATGAGAAGTGTTATAAATTTTTGGGGCTTGATTTTTGTGAATTTATAGAAGGCTTTAGAAAAATAAGAACTTTATCAAAGATATCAACACCATGGTTGCTCTAATCTTGAAGAAAAGTGAGTTCTCATCATTTGTGGACTATAGGCCAATATCTCTCTACAACACCATATATAAGATATTGACTAAGGCATTGGAAAATAGGTTGAAAAATGTTATGGGTTCGATAATATTTGAAGACCAAAATGGTTTCACTCCTGGTTGTGAGATAATATATACAACATATAATAACTATGACTAGAATTTTGTGTTGCAAGGTGTGACCCTTGGTCTTCCTTGCAGCACTAGCGCTTGGGTTTGTGACATGGTTTAACCACCTACTGTGGTTCTTAACTGAAGCTTGTATCGAGCATTGAAAGGTCAATCTTTTGGTGCAACAAAAAGTCCAACAATTGGTATCAGATTTGGTCATGGATTCAAACCCCATGCTTGTGTTGGGGGGGATTGTTGCAAGGTGTGACCCTTGGTCTTCCTTTCAGCACTAGTGCTTGGATTTGTGACATGGTCTAACCGCCTCCTGTGATTCTTAACTGAAGCTTGTATCAGACATTGAAAGGTCAATCTTTTGGTGCAACGACAAGTCCAACACTTTGTACATAGTTTCTTCTCAAAGATTGAAAGTTATTCTAATCAAAATAGATGTTAGAAAAGCATATGATCATGTAAAGTGGAAATTCCTTCTTACACTAATGTTGAGGTTTGGCTTCTCTATGGGTTGGTTGGAAATGATCCACTCCTATATTTTTACTCCTAGTACTCAGTTTTGATGAATGGGTATTTATGTGGTTTCTTTGCTGCTTCAAATGGTTTGCACCAGGGAGATCCCATTTCCCCATTCCTCTTTGTAATTATGGTGGAGGCTATGGAGTGCCACTTCAAACATTTTTGTGAGGAAAATCTCTGGAGGGGGACTCATGTGGCTGATGATATTGACACAATCACTCATGCCCAGTTTTTTGGTGAGACAATGTTGTTTGGTGAAGCAATGATGAAAGAGGAAAAATTTATAAAGAAATATTTGGAAAAATACTCAGTGGCCTCTGGTCAGATCTTAAACAAAGAAAAGTCTATTATTTTTATTTAATACAAATAAAGTGCTATAGAGAAGGATTTCTATTCATGTCAATTTTGTAATTTTGAGCCTACTGTTAAAACATTTGGGAGCTCCTCTCTTCCACGGCATGTGAAAATCTATTCATTAGGAAGACAAGCTCAATCACTGTAGGAAAAAAACAGATGCTTGGAAAAGTAAGTAGCTCTCATTTGCTAGGTGGATTTTAATGTTGAAATTTGTACTTTCTACTATCCCCATTTATGTCATGTCTTGTTTCAAAATGAAGAGCAAGGTACTCTCCAAGTTGGAAGGCCTTTTGAAAAGATTCTTGTGGGAAGGTTTGAAGTATACCAAAAAGATCCCTCTAATCAATTGGGATATTGTTTGTCTCTCAAAGAGGGATGGTGGGGATGGGTTGAGAAAAATGGAGAACCAATACTTGGTGTTGGGGGAAAAACTGAGCTGGAAGTTGTTCAAAGAGCTTGGAAGAATTTTGTGTTGTATCATACAATGAAAGTATTTGGATGATCAGGACTCTAAGAGAATATAAACCATAGAAAACACTGACGGTGGAAATTCCGTAATCTAGAATTTTATCTAGGAGAGCAGGAGAATAATCACTAAACACGTATCATGGAAGGTTGGAAATGGCAAGTCCATAGACTTTTGGTTCAATTCGTGGAATGGATTTTCCCCATTAATAGATGAATTTGGGGATGAAAATTGGGTCAAGCAAGTGGTTGGTCAATGTGGGAGACCAGTAGCTAACTATGTCAGTAAGGTGTTGAATGGGTACGAAGAGCGGTTTGAGTGAATTAACTTGGAATACATGCAAATTCCCAAGCCTAATCTTTGTAGGCTGAAAGATATTCTTGGAAAGAGGAGGATTGTGCTATCAAAAGAGGATGATGAAATCATCTGGTGCAAGTTAAAGTTTGGTAATTATTTTGTCAGTTTGGGGTATGAGATTCAATTGTCCTAGAGTGACTCAAGGATTTGGCCGATGACTCTCTACTAGAATCCCAAGATATTGCCTAAGGCAAGTTCTTTCTGTGGTCCACTCTACACAACAAAATTATCACTGGGGAAAGATTGGTGATGTTTGGGATTTATGGCATGATCATTTTCTCACTCTGCCAAGGTGATGGTGAGTCTGTCAATCACTTACTTATTAATTTTCGTTTTTCTACAGTGTGCTAGGACTAGCTCGTGAAGTCTATTGGTTGGTTGGATCCGTGATAGAGGGACCTTTCAGAATTTTTGTTCAATTGGCCATCTAAGGGAAGGAGGGATTTGTGGGGTGATATTTGGTTAATTTCTCCTTCAATGTTGGTTTGACATGTGTAGAAGGAGTGCAACAAAATAATTTTTAGTGATCAATATCTATAGGTCGAGGAGGTTATTCAAAAAATTGAATTGGGGATTTGTGAGCTTTCCAACTAAAAAAATAGAACAACGTCTAATTCCTAGTTCATGAGCTTGGATAACAACATTCAGAAGTATGAGAACATGTTGAAGCCTCCAACGATGAATAATTTGTACAAATGTAAGTCAATAAAAGAAGCTATGTGGGTACCTCTAATTTCAAGTAGATATAAGCTTAATTTTGATGAGGCAACGAAAGGAAATCTGGGGTTGATAGGTGTTGGTTGCATTATAAGGAACAAAAAGGGGATTGTGTGTGGATCTTATTGAGAAAGCTCAGGGTAGCCACAAATAATGAGGCAGAGTTGGAGGCCCTCACCAGTGGAGTAAGGTTATGTCTAGAAAAGGAATCTGTGATGTGGATATTGAGGGTGATTCTAAAATTTGTATTAATGCGGTTGGAAGGAACCAAGTACAAAATTGGAAGCTCAGGTCTTGGATCCCAAAAATTTGGGAAAATATAGAAAAGTTAACCTCCTATTTGATTTCCCATGTCTTTAGAGAGGTTAACATGGTTGAAAACGTGCTACCTAACTTAGGGGAGTTTCAAGATGATTTTGACACAATAATTGACTAGAAAAATATTCCCAGCGCATTGGAAGATGTATTGCAAAAATATAAATTTTTCTCTAGTTGTTGAGATCGGGTTGTCCATTGTTGTCCTTGATTTGGATCTATAGCCATTTAGAGTAGACTACTTGAGGTGCTTCTCTTAATAAATTTTTGTGATGGGATGTGGTTGTGGTGATGTCAATAGAAGAGAAATGTTTTTAATTTCAAATAGGCTTGTGGAGTGGATGTGGCTTGAGTATGCTTTGATCCTCTTAAGATTTTGCTTAATTTTTTCAGTGTCTTTGGGATTTGGTGTCTAGGGCAGATCATGATATTTTCTATAAAAGTGATTATGTAGTCTTGAAATTTTGTAAAATTTTAGGTTAGTGGTGAGATTTCGAGCTTCTTTGGTGTGCTTTATAGGTTTTATTAGGGTGATCGAGTGACTATTTCCATTGAAACATTGATAGAGTAGCTATCATTTTTGTTCCATAAATGCAATGATGCTACCTAGTGGGCCATCCTAAAGGTGATCGGTGTCGAGTTATGGAATGGTGATCATGTCCATGATGGCTTGGTATTTGAGAGGCTATTCACCTTTTACATTTAGGTCTTGGGATTTTGAGTCTAGGGGGTGTGTCTTGTTGATCACCGAGTCAAGGAAGAGCATGTGGACATGATTATGAATGTGATGGATGCGGTTTCTGCTATACCTACCTTTGGGATTATTATGGGAGGTTTGAACTTAAATGAAGAGAGGAAGAAGGGGCAGCTGCATAAATTTTGGAAACTTTTTATGCGCAGTGTGGAAAAGGAGAATACTATTGATGCTTTTCTTAACTTTTTAGAAGCTAACCTACGGCCAATCTCTCAATCTATTGTAAATTTTCTAATCGGCATTGTAAATTGTGTTGTTGAATGTGATGCTTGGCATCTAACACAATTTATTTTTAATGTCAATATAGGGAGCTACCCCCTTGGTACTACTTATCTAGAAAAATAAAATAATATATTAACGAGATTTTTTTGCCCCTTTTTTAATTTATAATGTTAAAAACGAATATCTGTTTTAACAAAATGGTTATCTGTTTTGGGGAGCACTTTAATTTTTTAATATATGACATGATAGTTAATATTAATATATCAATATATTAATGACATATATTTTTGGTTGTGTAAGAAGTTGTGGACATGGGGTTCACTCCCATATAGAAAATAGTAAAAAATAAGAACTACATCAACCCAATGGTAGAGGTGCCAACTATGTCCCCAACTGGATATAGAAAAAAAAAAGGAAACTCCTACATCTAGGATAGATACATACAAAATGACAGAACCTGAAGATCATGTTGTGATATTTTGCTCCTTCTTGGACGATCTCAAAGTCATCTAATGCAGAGAAATATATTTTTCTTCTTTAATTTTGTCCACCCTTGATCTTTTGAATGACTAACTACTTCTGAATTCCCATCCCTACCCAACCCATTTGAATCCAAAGGTCATTTTTTTGTTGGTTTAGACATGTCTATAAGTGAGGACCGCATAAGACTTTTTGCTTTTTTCTAATCTGCTTGAATCACACTATTGAGGTGGTTTTTGTATCAACTTTGTCTCAGCAGAAATCATATTGTCCATCACCGCATTTTGCTTCCTGGAGACCATCTTTGTAGGAGAAATATTCTATTTTGGAGAGTTCACAATAGAATAATGTTTAGGGGAGGAATATTCCACCAAGAGGCCTCCTGATTTGTCTAAGTCTTAACCATTGGGCAATCTGCAGCAATGTGTCTAATTTGATAACACCTCCCGCACCTAAAAATTAACCCTCCATAGTCTAAAGGTTGTTTCCAAAATTTTCCATTGGCCCTCATAACAATTTATGTCAGAAAATCCCTGGAAGTTTCCAATTCCACCAAAATCTTGGCATAGATCATGTGGATAAAATTTCTTTAATTTTCATCTGAATACACAAAATTATCCAAAGATTTCTTGATAGAAAAAAAGCATGATTCAAACTAGTAGTGCAGAGGGAGGTTTGGGAGACAAACCCATGTCGGTAAAATTGTGAAAGTTTTAAAAGAAGGATCAAATTTTGGATGTCAAGTTTTTAACTATAGCAAATGTTCTTCCCATATGCATACATAATTTAGAATGGTGTTTTTGTCTTTCCTACAATAAAAAACCTTTTACACAAGGGTAGATTTCTAAATTTCTTTCCATAAGAGGAAGCCAAGACTTCGAAATCCAATCATATAGATCTAGAAGACTGGGCTGGAGATGGTTGAATCTACCAATTAGACCATTGTTTATAAATAATTTCTCATTTTCATGCAGCTCCTTTGACATAGAAGCATCAAAATCCAAAGAGAGTTTTTTCTAGAGAATTGGTCCATCTTTTTGTTTCTTTTAAAAATGTGAGGTTTTTGCATTGCATCTAAAGGGGGAGAGGGACCTGATTTCATCACCTCTAAAAATGAGGGTTTTCCCACCATCAACCTTAGCCTAGAAGGCAAGACTCTGCATGTCAAGTCGTCATGTTTTTTATCCTTCAAGGAAGGAAAGTTCAATCCTGTGAGAGTAAAGTTTTCAACCTTCCCCCTATGAATAAGAATAGGAGGGGTTCCATGGGGAGATTGCTTCAACATCAAAATCTCCACACTTCCTAAAGGAGCCTCGAACGTCTTAACAGAGGCCATGGGAGAAGTCAGAGCACCAACTATAACACCTAGATTTCCCTATGCACCCAAACATCCCAACGAACCCAAACCACTAGTAGCCATTGTGTTGAAATCTCTAGCCATGGCATCCATAGGGGTGCCATCTCCATTCATTATGACACCCTGTACTAAAACCCTAGGGCAACAAAGATTCAACAGTGTCAAGATATTCAAATTTTTTAGCACCAAGATTTTCCTAACTTTTTATATTAATGATATATTAATATGACATTATTATTAATATTAATATATTAAATATAATATAATAATAATAATATATTATTATTATTATCTAATATAATAATATAATAATGTATTATATTATTATATTATATACATGTACTCGGTCAAAAAAAAGTTTAAGTTTCCAATAACAGATATCTAATAGATAGAGAGTAGATATCCCTTGTCAAAGCCAAGTAATGGATATCCATTATTGATAAATCAAATATCTATTATTAACGGATATCCTCTTTTTAAAAAGTGGATATCCATTAATAACAAATATCTGGTTTTTTTGGTCTTTACCTTAGCAAAATATACTTTTAACCAAACCAACCAAAATTTCAAATGTGAATTTTACGATTTTCACTTCCTCATATCACTTTTTTTTTTGTTGCATCACCATTGTTTTCCCCCCATGATTCTGCATAGACCCACACATATATACAATGGAACAAGACAACATACACAAACATACATGTCAAAAACACAAAGCATATGTGATGAAAACACGTGACATGAGGTAACATATAAATGACAATAAAATGAACACAAACATGATGAAAACACAATGCAAACAAATTGAAGCCACACAATTTAGACACACAACAAAACACAAGGTTGGTATTAAAAGGGTTCGAGTCAGTAAGGAAAAGAGACCTCAATCTTAAATTGTCTCAAATACAAAACATCATCTATTAAATGTGTTTTCTAACAAAATGATGCTCTCATAAGGATGTAAAATAACTTTATGAGCCACATAGATCTACTGGCTAGCACGTTGTGTTATGCTAGGCATTCATGCAATATGATGGGTTCTACAAGGCTAGAAAGTTTCATTATGCTAAACACTCATGAAACACATGGCTCTACTAGAAAGCAAGGTGTGTTATGCTAGGTGGCCATGTTAAAAATGGGTGCTCAAGTTTAGGGGACAAACAAAACTCACCTCAAGGGGTGCACAAGGTTTAACGTCGCAAGGGACAAAAAAATCACACCTCAAGGGGTGCATAAGGTTTAATGACTTGAGGGACGAGAAAATTCTTAACATCACAGGGGATGAATTAATAATCATAGCTCAAGGGGTGTTATAATTAACACCACCACTAAAGGGGTATGCCAATAGGTCAAATCTCACAACACGTGCATGAAATGGCTAGGGGTAACATATTCTCCCCTTAAAATGTCAACATACTTGCTATGTTGGTATTTTAAGGAGAAAGCACTGTAAGGATATCCTTGAATAGAATTCACACCTCCCAGAACTAGTTATCCTTGTCCCCAAGCATACAAACAAGGATAAGCACACCAAGGACTATCACATTTCTACCATGAAAAATATGGTTGCACTTAAGATTGTACCACCATGAATGATAATGAGAAAAACATATAAAGCTACAAATTCCACATAGTGATGAGAAACACAATAGGATGAAGATCATTTTTTAATTAGAGTAATTAGGTGTATCTTCACAAGGAAGATCACCACAATCCTTAAGTTGTATTTTATTATTCAAGGATTGAAATTCATTGGTATAATGACCATGCACTCTATGATATGCACAAAATGAGTTTTTGTTGTAGAATTTATTTCATATTATTGGAGGAAGAGTAATAAGGTGGGTTTTTAGAAGCCTCAACAAGATAATATCTTGATCAAAAGTAGGGGGATATTTCTTTCCCTTGTGAAGATAACATTTATTTGTTATCACAAGATGTAATACATACAGTAGATGATAAAGAACTAGATGAAAATGGAGATGAAGGTTGGAAACCTAGACCCTGTTTGGAAAAGTATGGTATATAATTCACTTGATCCCTATTTTATTTTATTTTTTCATTACATCCATGTTTAGAAATAATTTTGTATCCAAGTCCATAGAATGCTTCCAACTTTGATGAAGATATTTTATCTACATGCTTCTAAGAAGGATCGACTTCTTCCCAAGAATACAAATCCTTTTTAATTTTTTTTAAAGTTAAGCATCTTCCTCTCATGAGATATGGGATTTGAAGATCCCCCATCACCATAATAGGGTGACGTTGCTGATGTAGAACCAAATTGAACAAATGAAACACAAGACTAGCTTGGTTTATATTGTGAGATTGGGTATTCTCCCATAAAGGAGGGTGTAAAATCTAATGAACCCCAATCATCTCCAAAACATGTGTTTAAAGATGGATCATTTGTATTCAGCTATTTGGAACTTGATGGAAATATTTTATACTCCCCTTTGAAACAAGGTGTAAAATATAAAGGCCCCTGATCGTCGTCTAAGATATTTGTTGTAGGTGAAAGACAAAGGATTACCACCAACTTGTATAGGTTCTACCTTTGAAGTTGGAATCAAAGTATTAAAAGAGTTGGAGCTATTATGATCATGTTGAACTTGTGAATTATAATATTTTTCATTTTCTTCAACCATGTATATCTTGTTTTTATATTCATACTTCATCTCATGGTGGAGAGTAGATGAGACTCCCTTCATGGCATGAATCACGATCTACCTACCAGAATATTGTATGAAAGAGGTATTGGCATGATATGGATAGGGGTAGGAAAAACCATGTGTCTAACCTCGATGGGTAGTGTGATCATTCCTAATGATTTCTTATTAAAATTTTCAAAGCCACAAATATTAACATCATTGGGTTGTATAATATTCTTTTCCACACCAAGCTTATCTAGGAGGTCAATGCTACAAACGTTAAAAAATACTCCATTGTCTATGAGAGTACCCCTGTCTCCAATTTCATTAACGATTACCTTTATCATTAAGGCCTAATGTTTATTTTTGATCTCAAACAAGGGTAATTCATTTTGAGGGAATTTAATATCTGACTTTGCCATTTGCATACAATCAAACAAGGTATCTATGCCATTTATTTTAACAAAAGGTGGGACATCAATCTTCTACAAAGCCTCTTGGAGCATCTTATGGTGTGTAGGCAATGTTTGAATCAAGTTGCAAAGGGATATTTTTTGTAGAATACTACCAAGTTTGTCAAAAAGATCATACTCTTTACAACTAAGTTGAGGAATGTTATATGTGTGAGAAATTGTGTGATAACCTGGTCGTTGCAACACATGCTCACTAGTGATTTTCCTTCCAAAGGTCAAGATATTGCTATGGGATTTAGGAGGTCCTATAATTAGAGGTTATTTAGGAGGTCCACTAATTAGAGGATATCCAATTGTCTATTATGCCTTCATAACCTCAACTGAGTTATCTACTTGTTGATGATATTTTATTAATGAGAGATCTAATGTCAACTTAGTATCTTCATCTATGTCATCCCTCTTATTGGTTTTTGAAAGAAATGTATCAATGATTTCATCCTCTTGTGCCACAGTATCTTCCCAAGTAGGAGAGATATTGAGAGAGAAACAAATAATATTCTCATGACACTCAATGATTGGATCCTCTAACACCAAGATACCTTCTTCACAGGTAGGTGAGGTATCAAGAGAAGAAGAACTATGATTTTCATGGTTACATCGTATCCTCTTGCACCAAATTTTTCTCACAAGTGGGGAAGATTTTGGGAGGTGAATGAAGATTAGGCAAAGTGATATTAAGAAATGTTTCAATGATTTCATTTTCTTGTGTTAATATGCTCTCACAATTAGGAGGGATATTATGAGAATAGCTACTATGATTAGCATATGGGTATCAATGATTGCATTTGTTGGAATGTTAGAAGCCTTATTGGAAGATCTAGGTGAGATGAAGTCCTCAAGGGCATCATCGAACATGTTAAAGTCAGATCACAACTAAAGGTCTTGGTAAATATATAATGCACTTGTGTAAAGAGATCTAACATGATTAGATTACTATGCTTTCTCCAAGATTAATTACTAAATTTAAATATAATTTAAGTTTATGCATGTTAAAGAAAACTAGGACTAAAAATAGACTTGTACAAACCTATTACAAACATATATCTAGAAATCATACTCCAAATTTTCAAACTGATTGTAGGTATGTTTTTGCACCTAAAATTTCAAACAAACTTGGCAAGACAAAGGCACCTAGGATGCCTATGTCCCAATTAGGTTTTTTTCTAAGATTTTGATTTTAGAGGCACATGTTAAAGGAAATTAGTGTGTGACAGTGCGTAGACCCCAGGTTTGAATTGAATTGTTTCTATTTTATGAGTTTCCAAATTTTGCAATGTAATGTAACAACCTAGGGTTTTCAAATTTTATAAAAAATAAAGTGCAATTTATCCCAATTATGTAATGTTTCAGAAAATACATGTAATGCACCTACAGATCTAATAATTTCTAATACTGAAATGTAACCATCTTTCACAAATGCACACAAAATGAAGCAAAATGACACTTTTTATTTCAAATGCAAGGAAACATTTTGCAAGAAAAAGACTATTTTTTTTAAAATTTTGATTAAATGCAAATCTTTTTTAGATGTAAATGATACTAACAAATTTGAAAATTATGAATAATTTTGAAACTAACCCTATTGCAATCTATAATTCAATGTTATATGCATTTTTTGACTTTATATGCTTTTTAAAATGCAAAAATGGGTGCCTCGAAGAAAAATGTATATAATGCAATGCTAAACCTAGATCTAGGATGAATTATTTCATATTTCAAAAGGTTTATGATGTAAAAATCTTAGGTTCACCATTTTTTTTTTATGAAAAAGGGATCCTAGGTATAATACATAGAGCACTAGGATCAAGCCTTTTTCAAGAGAATATTAGGATGCATTTAATCAAGGTGATTAGATTGGCTTTCAACCATGAAGATGAGTTAATCAGACCTAGATCTGATCCTTTAGAGCCTTGGAAATTGATTGGAAATAAATTTCCTTAATTGACCTAATTAAATTGTGTGCCCTAGATTAAAAATATAATATTTCAACAACTAAGAAATTGTAATATAAATTTGGACACCAGATCTAGATTGAGTAACACACTATGCACTTGTGATATAAATTTCAACCTAATTTTTTAGGAGGTTTCCTCTTGGGGTGCCACTATCCTTGTAGGTCTTTTTTAGATTTGTTTTTCCAATCCTTGAGAGCTAGATCAAAGCTTCCAATTTCCATCTATAAAGTGGTCAAACCACTGTTAGATATTTATGCAATTGATTTTTTGTGAGTTGTCAAGGTGTAGGGTTTTGAATGCAACAATGAATAATTGACCTTTAAAATTCCTTCAATCCTCTTTAGACCTGAAATGTACACATTCAAAGAGAGAAGAAAGGTTATTCCATTTAGGGGCTTACGTTGGTCAAACCCTGTATTAGTGTTTTTGGACTTCCACAATGACAATGTCAATGATAAAGTGATAAATTAAAATAAGGAATGATGAAATCAAAAAGTGATGCACCTCACCACCCTTCAATGGCTTCCTTGAAGGACTTAAGTTATGCACATCACTTCAAGGTCTTGGATTTGGCTTGCTTGAATTGTTGGGAGACCTACAAAGGGTTAGCCTTCACAAACAATATTAAAACATAAACATGAACACACTCACATACACTTTTCCATGATTCTTGAATCTTGAATTATTGCAATAAATCATCTAATGGTTGCTCTTGACTTTATTGATAATTCTCTTGATAATTGCTAGATCATAAATTCTCCAACTTGCTAGACTCATTTAAAATAATGCAATAACTAGGTATTTATAGGCATTTAATCTAATTTCCTAAAAATTAAATCTTAATGGATGACTTTAGACATTTAAAATTCAAATAATAAAATGCCGCCTCCAACATATTCAAATTTGGAGCCAAAATAGTGGGACATAGGTGCCCTAGATGCTAGTGTACCAGCTCATATTTTTCAAAAATTAAAGAATCAGGGACAAAGTATTAAATGAGAGCATTTTTTTTATGCTTACAAATTGTCAAAAAATATTTAAAATAAGTTATGGAATGCATAATTTAGGAAATTAAGTGCTTAATTAGGTCCAATAAGTTAAACGGGAGCAAAATATAGTGTGAAATTGTCAAGAGTGGCAATTTATGACACTACAAGATCTAACCTAGCATGTTAGAAACTATTGATGATCTAAGTATCCCTTTAGGAAATATACACATGATAATACCATCAAGCATGAAAAATAATTACGGTTTTAGTATATGAAGTATAAATTATTCTATAGGACTATAAGCTTTGATCCTTATCTATTGAGCATGTTAGCCTATTCAAGTGGGAAACGATGAAGAAATTATAGAAATAAAATAACTCAAGTAGAAAGAGGCTTAAGTTGAATAGTTTTCCTCTTGCAAATCAGATAAAAGTTTCACTACTCATGGTGCATTATTCAATATAAATAACAATAATAAACACATATGCATTAGACAAATTCATAAACATAATCAAGTGTCAGAATTTCAAGAAAAATAAATTCTTGGATTAATATTTTTTGTAGTATTTAGTAGCCACATATATGAAAATATAACTAAACCTAGAAAAATACATAGATGTTCTCTTATTTAGATGCAAAATAGGATCTCTCTTACAAATAGGCACAATTTTTCTTATTATAGGAGAAAGCATTTTTATTTCTTAATTTTAGGGGTTGATTTGGTTCTAGCCAAAACTAATGCACCTTGAGGGCCATCTACGATATCCTTTAAGGTTTCTCTATCTTGGACTTCCCTATGAGTTGGACACCCCAGCTTAGAATCTAAGCCCACATCCACTTGTTTTTTATTATTTCTAGTTTTCCTCAAGATGGGAGGGGAGTAGAGCACCTTAGGTCTTGAAGTAAGTTTGGAAATTGATTTAAAAGAGTTGAGTGATACCATAGATGGGATTAATTATTTTAAGCTAGGTGAAATAATCTTTAAAGTAGAGGAGGGTATATTTGTGGAAACTTCATCTTTCTAAGCTAGTAGATCCTTCATTTTTTCCATTGGAAAGTTGGAAATATCTATAGCTAGAGGTTCTTCAACATCCACATTCTTTGGGTCTAAAATTTATTCATCCAAGTTCATTGTTGAAGCTAATGACTCAAAAGGGTTTGAGACCTTTGAAGATAACAAGGAAGCCTATGAGAATTATAAGTTGGACCATCTCCATGTATGATTAAGGTGTTATAAATAATCTCAAGGAAAATGGGATGGTCCTTATTTACTTATATAAATTAGAGGTCATTTCCTTAATCTTAGAGCAGAATTTATTAGCAAGATGTCCAAGAGAATGGAAAATGAAAACATGCAAAAGGAGATCTTTCAAACACCAATTTTTTTCCCATACCCAAAATTTAGAATTCAAGGATACCAATGTGGGATTGGGCATATCCAAGCTGATATAGACATAAATACATGAAAATACCAACCTTATATTAGATCTTGTAACATGATCTATTTCAAACAACTAGTTGATAGAGGTATCAATGTCTTTGAACACTTCTTCTTCTTATAGCTCCATAGGGAGACCTAAAAGTTGAACCCAAACCAAGGTGATATTAAAATTTTCCTTTGATGGTTCAAAATCTTGGAAAATTTTCTTCAAAAAGAACTAGGATTTATCAAAGAACCACATGCCTTCAACCGAATGATTTTTTGGATAGTCATCATAGTAAAAGGAAAAGAGGAAAAAACCTTAGACATAGTAGAAATATCCAATTGAATTTTTTACAACTATTTTTTCACCATCCAAGATCTTGCGACATCAATCTTAGGTCTCTAACCTTGGAAGCTTCCAAAAATAAAGTTATTTAACTTTTCTTCCACTCTTTTACCACCTCATTAGGGATATTGATTAAAATAACACTATGTTGAATATTTAAAAGCATCAACAAGCACTAGAGACATGTCGCATTTACCCTTGTTAGGACAAGAGGCACACATACCACGAAGAGGTGACTTTAAAAGTATTTACCATGACAAACTGATGTTAGCTAAGGAAGAGCCTCTGATATTTTTCTTCACCAGTATCCCATTGGAAAAAAAAATTGGTAGATAAAACATGGAATAAGGGACCTCGTCATGCACATAAGAAAAAAAATGGACCCAATGACCAAAAAATCCTATCATGTGTCCAATAGAAAGGAACCCATAATAGGGGATGGATTCCATTATAACCATGAACTATAGTAATCTTGAACCCCTTCAAAATTTAACCTAACTCAATAAATTCATTTCTAGTAAAATGGGTGAACATGCAAGTTACTTTTATGCCCATTATTTTATTGCATGCATAATTTTTTTATGAATTATATCTTTTAACTCTAGTTCTATTCTTATTAGAATGCACCCAACATGATCAAAATTCCTCTTCATATTTAAATATAGATTAAATGATATTTATAAAAAAAATGGTACTTTTTAAAGTCTTTTCTCCTTTGAAATTCTAGCCCTGCAAAAAAAATGGCTTGCTTCTTTCAAAACTACAATAGTTTTCGTTATTTTTATTTACTATCAAATAAGAGGTGCACTATTATTTTAATGTTATCCATAGCTTTCATAACACTTTTGGTACAATATATCAATTCATCATAATCTCAAGGCATCGTATACAATCATAACTTCAACATCATTGATCAAAACAAGTCCCATGATTTTTCAACAATACCATGTTTTCCTTTTGATATCTTATTGTTTAGTTTTCTTAAGCTCTTTCCACCATTAGAAGTAATAACCTTATTTGGAAGAAGAGGAAATGAAGAAATAATTGTGATCTTCTTGAGAAAAAAACTATCCCAATCAACTCTTCTCATATTTCGGAATTATTTATAGTGTCCCAAGGTTAAGGATTTTAAAATTTCATTTTTGTTTAGATTATTTTTCTTTGAGTAGTTCTTTTTAAATTAGTGTTTTCATATTTTATAAAAAATTTGGGTATATTATAGGATAATTTTGTTGAATAAACCGGATACTGAGAGGGGGGGTGAATTAGTATCCACACAAACTTATTGAACAAATACTTCTAATTTCGTTGCAACAAAGAATAGATAAGAGCAATAACAAAACATGAGATTCCACAACACAAGAACACTATATTTTACTTGGAAAACCCAATGAGGGAAAAAACACGATGAGGATTAGCTCACAATATATATAGTTATTTCAATATCAGTTACAAGGAGGCTCACTGCTAGATACAAAAATCTCACTGCTTACAAGGACTTACTATCCAAACAAGGAGGCTCACTGCCTAGAGAAATTGTGTAAAAAAAATGACTAACCGCCAGGGTTAAACTGAGAAGATACACCACATGTGTTGATTCAATCCTATGATGCTCAGAGTATTTGCTCACATGACAATGGACCAAAGCTTAAAATCTTATTCGCATACTTCACTTACCACACCTTTTCACATTTTACTTACACCATCTTATTCTTATCCATCTTCAAACCATCCTGCATATATACCTAATATATCCACATGCATCAATTAGGTTAGCCTAATTAGATGCAATTCATATTTCCAAAATGATAGCTTGTCAGCTTCAACAAAGATTTTTTAAAATTCACCTGTGTCATGCAACACCATGTCGATTGGGACCAAAGTTAGGTCTCACATATAATCCATAAATTATGTATAATACTGAACTGAATATTAGGTCTGTCATGATTAACCTAATACAAATGTAATCATAAAAGATAATTCCAACACATGGTCTAATCATATGAACAACTAAGAATGCATGCATGCATTCTTCGAACAATCAAAAGCCTTTTCCCAGAACCTTAGATCATACTGATTACTAGAGAGAATATGCAAACAAAATACCAAAGCAAATACCGAATGAGATAAGCTTGCTCTTGCACATTGGTACAAGGTACCAAACCAAAATGGTGAAATAAATGACAATATAATACATGCTTCCAACAATCTCCCCCTTTGGCATTGATGGAAACATGTGCAAAAATTCCAATTCAAAACTCTCCTTCAATATCAAGAAAAAGTCTCTCCAAATCTCTCCCCCTTTGACATCAATGGCAAAGGGTGCCAAAAAAATGTAAACATGGTGATATCCAATATTCCAAGATTCAAAAATTCAAAAACTTCAAAAAATTTCAAGCATCCAATATTCCAAGGTTCTTTCAAACCAGAATAACACTTTTCACCTGGAATACCTTTTTGTACCTTTCTTTGATAACAAGATGTAATTTCTTCCATTCAAATACTGAAATGTCCATTCTTGTACACATACTTTCCAATAGAGCCAACAGTTTGAAAGAGGATGACCAATTTGTAGATGAACATTATTTTTCACAATCTTCTACATTAGAGAGTATTCTGAAAAGATGGCCTAATTGGACCTCAACAATTTCCTTAAGAAGCCAAAAGGTCTTCACTACATCATCCCTTTTTCTCTACGCAATGATCATTTTAGCTTGAAGTTCACCAACTCTCTACCTTTTCTTTCCCTCTTTGTCTTCAAAAATATCAAACTTCTTTCCAATTTGTTCACCTTAGATTCAATTGCTTCAATTCTTCTTTTGAAATTATCTACTGTAGCAAGCCATCAGAGAATATACTTGTATATGTCTAAAATTTATTTTATTCTTTGCTTTGCTTTAGAATATCTTTTTTCAACCAAAGCTTCCAACTTGCATCCTTTTGGACCTTCAAGCAACGTTATTTCTTCAACTATTTAAAATAAATCTTCAGGTAAGGAATCAAAAATGATAGATACATCAATACCTTTTCCAAGTAGATATTCAGCTAAAGCATCATCAATTTTAAGTTTGTTAACAAGCGAGGCCGTACTCCACAAATCACCAATTTTCTTCTTTCCTTTTTATTTAACATATTCTGGATGTCATCTGGATCAGGAGATTCTGATCCAGCTAGAGTTTCTTCTTCTACTTCCTTCTCTTCAATAATAACAATGATATTCTCAGAGAGATCTCTTCTTTTCTTCGATCCCGAAGGGCAATCACTACTGACTACCTCCAATTATTTTGTTCGAGAGGAAAAACCTTCCTCAAATTGACTCAACATAACTTCACCATAGCTCATTACATTCTACAAGGATAAGAAATTTTTTTTACATGCGCTTGATTTATCCTCTAAAATTTCTAAGTGTCTACATATATGTCTTACAACGGGAATCTCGGATTCCCACTCAACGTCTTTCTTTTCCTATAGTGATTCCAGAAAATATAGTACCAGGCATGTAAGTGAGGATCCAAAATGAAATGGGTATCCTTCTACTAGTGAAATTTGTATGTTCTCGATGATATTTTCAAGAAACAGCTTACACAAATAAAACTACTTGTTTTCTTTTACCATTTTATTTGCCAAATACACAACAATAGCTGAAGTAGAGCTTTGTGAATTCTTAAAATAGATTTTATAAGAAATTTAGTATGTAACATACCTAACTGAGGAATCATCAATAGTGTCAATCAGCAATGCCCAGGGATCTTTGTCAACTCTCATCATTTCCAGTACTTGTATTTTATAGTCTTTCATCTAGGAAGTTCTCCAATGCTGCACAATCTAGTAATGGCTTCGATTGATTCCTTCATGTTGGTTGACATATTTTTCACTTCAATTAATATCCCCTAGCCCACACAAATGACAACCTAGCCAACAATTGAGTCACTTGCAACGATAGTTGTGAGTGCTCTCTGTTTATTTTACAAGGCACAACTACCTTTAGATTATTTGCAATGAATAAAACATGAGGTATGGCTTTTACCCAAAAGTAGAAAAGGTACAATGACACCTACCCATAACCATGGTAATAGATGTGAAAAGGAGAGTCATAATTAAAATAAATTTAAGACAGGTGATACAAAGTTCACTTATCTCAAACATAAATGATATCTAGGAGAAGCGAAGAAGATAGATTCTTTTCAAAGATGATTTAATCTAAATCCAAAGCTTTAGAATTAAATACATGCTTAGCCATTAAAGAAAAGTAACATAGAAGATTAATCACAAAGAAACATAGTTCATTACAATCTAAAGATAACATTGAGAAATGCAAACATTCACAATATCTTCTTTATTTCTTCGCAACCAAAATATGAGTTCACAAACTCATTTCCCTATACAACAAGAGTGTATGAAAAGAAAACTATTTGGTGTAAGGGGGAATGGATGGAACACTCATTGTTCCATGCCTCGGGTCTCACCTTAGCAATTCCCTTTGGTGGCTCTCTCCACCAACTCAACCTATAGGTCCTGACTCAAATTCATATACCCCTAGTTCTACTAGCCATCCCCACTTCCAACCATATCACACAATACAACCCAAAACTTGGTGCTTTGCCTCTGCTTCACCCTTGACCCTTAATCATCCCTAAAGGCCAAATACCCACAATACTCAGCTAGACACTTGCAAGGGTGTAAATATGTACTATCATGCTTCCTAGCATCCTATTAGGTTTCTTGAACAAATATTAGACTCCATTTCACCATCGCTCCCTCCACACCTCACTTAGGGTTAAAAAGGCTACAAACCTAGAGCCCCTTTTAACCCTCCTAACTCGAGAAAAGTGGAAATTTCACAAAACTTTCCCAAAGAACCCCAAACCTTCTCTCTATTTTCTTGGTCCTGATACCAACCTCTTCAATATTTCCAAGGTCTTATGCCCGGTCTTTCCGTACACAGGTTACTTCACCAAATTTAGCAAAATGTAGGGTTTTTCTTCATTTCTTGGCCACCCGGTTGGACTGTCAAAGAGTTCTTCCACAAAATCGATTGATGAAGCATCTTACCAGATACCAGACCACTGTATGGCCTTCCTCCACCTTTATACCATGGTAATTTTCATGGAGAGGTCTCCCTTGCAAGTTAGGTGATTTTCACCTCTAGACTTTCCTAGCCGGGCATTGTTTTGCTCGCCTAGGAAAGGTCTTCTTTCATGCTTGCTTGACTCCTAATGACTCCTAACCCTACTAAAAATATAGGAATGGAGCCTAGCCATTGTTTCCAAGATCCCATACACCAGGTACAGGGGAAAGGTGGTCTAGGTCTCCATTTATTACAGCTTATTAGGCAGAATAACCAAGAAACTAGAACTTAGAGAACAAAAATCAACAATTAGAATGATGAAACAACTAACTATTGACCAAACAACACTTAGAGATCAGCTAAACTACATTCCACATGTGTTCCAAGGATTGGTTAAGCCATTAATGCACTGCTAAGAACAGAAACACAAAAAATTGAACAAATACTCCTACTATTCTTATTTCTCCTTCATGAAAATTACAAGAATACAAAACTTCAAAAGCCTTCCAACCTTGAACACAGGTTGAGGCAATCCTTAAATAGGTTTCCCAAGTTGGTTACCCCCTTCTTGGTCATACTTTTTGTTTACAAGGTGGCAAACAAATGCAAAATGTTCCATTTGGCCACCTTTGCCAATTTCCTAGAAACTAGCCAGTCATGAGTATTCAAAACTCCAAATCTCTTCCACTCCTAATAGCTCCTAACCAAGATATTTTGAAAGTCTCTCCCACAATTCAATGTTCAACATGACCTTATCACAATAAAATGAAAATTCACAAACCTTTTCTATTCCTAGGTGTTCTTCTAGGTGTTTCTCCTAGTCTTCTAGGTGCTCCTGCACCATTCTCCCCCTCCCTTCCAAACACTAAGAGGTAGAAGGAGAGAGCAATGAAATTTCAATGCCAAGCTTTTGGAACTGATCTTCTTGAACCCATGTAGCTTTTGATTCATTTTTATTCTTCCACTTAATAAGGTGCTCCATGTACACCTTGTGTCTTGTAGACTTTTGCGCCCTTGATTCCAAGATACTCTCAGCTTGGTGCTTGTCCTGAGTAGGTAGGGGTATGTTGTTGA
This sequence comes from Sequoiadendron giganteum, assembly GCA_007115665.2. Lineage (NCBI taxonomy): Eukaryota > Viridiplantae > Streptophyta > Pinopsida > Cupressales > Cupressaceae > Sequoiadendron > Sequoiadendron giganteum. Next base: position 197,231,522 of record CM021101.1, read on the forward strand.
TGTCCTTGAAGATCTCTTGACTATTCTGATCCATTCCTTTGACTGATCCCTTATATTTGATCAAGTCAGCTATATTGAAAACCGGTGAGATTCCTAAGTCAGTAGGTAGCTCAACCTTGTATGCATTTTTCCCATACTTAGCCAATATCTTGCATGGTCCTACCCTTTTCATCTGTAGCTTGGTTGATACTCCCTTCTACAACCTGGATTTTTTGAGGTGAAGCATGACATACTCACCCACTGCAAATTGCACATCCTTCCTTGACAAATCTACATTCTCCTTCAACTTTTGTGTAGCTTCTGTGACTGTCTTCTTCACCTGCTCCTGAATCTCTTTCATGGTCTGACTGAAGTTTTCAGCATGTCCACTCCTATTCTCCATGGTTCCTAGATCCTTGAGCTCACAAATACCCCTTGGGTGCATCCCATACACACCCTCAAAAGGAATCTTCCCTATGGTCCTGTTGACACTATCATTATAGGCATACTCAGCTTGTGAGATTACCATATCCCATGTCTATCCTTCCTTTGTTAGGCACCTAAGAAGATTACCCAACCCTGTTAACCACCTCTGTTTGACCATCGGTCTGAGGATGGTAAGCTGATCCAAATGACAGGTTGGTACCCAGTCTATTCCATAGAGTCTTCCAAAAATGACTAATGAACTTAACATCCCTGTCTAAAACAATGCTTAAAGGTAGGCCATGAATCCTTACAACCTCCTTAAATAAAAGATGAGCTATGTAGCTAGCATCATGAGTAGTTTTTCAAGGAATAAAGTGACTCATTTTGCTAAATCTTTCCACCACTACATACACACTTTCAAAACCAGACTTGGTCTTAGGGAGTCCTACCACAAAATCCATGCTCACACACTCCCATGGTATGTTAGGAATGGGTAGGGGTTGATAAAGACCAGGATTACTCGCTCATCCCTTAGCTTTTATACATACAACACATTGTTCCACATACTTTGTAACATCTCTTGCCAACTTAGGCCAATAGTAAAACCTTTGTACTAGTTCCAAGGTCTTGTTGATGCCAAAATGTCCACTAAGACTACCATTATGCTTCTCTTGAATGAGGTTTTCTCTCATTGACCCTCTTGGAACACATAGTTGATTCCCTTTAAACAATAAACCACTTTGCAATGTATACTCAGCATATTGACTATGAAAATGATTCTCAAAGTCTAAACATACCTTATAAGCTTCTAAGAAGTCTTCATCCTCTCCATAGAGATCTTTAAAGCTTTCAATCCCTATGCTCTTCACTTGTATCTCTTGTATTGTCAACAACCTCCTGCTCAATGCATCTGCTACCTTATTCATCTAGCCCTTATTGTGCTTGATGGTGAAGGTAAAAGCTTGGATGTATTCCATCCATTTCAAATGCCTATTACTCAACTTCTCTTGAGTGTTGATATAGCTAAGTTCTTGATTGTCTGTAAAAACTACAAACTCCTTGTGTAGAAGGTAATGTCTCCACTTCCTAAGTGACTGAACCAAAGCATAAAGTTCTAAGTCATAATTTGAATACTTCTTCTTTGCTTCATTGAGCTTCTCACTAAAGAATGCTATAGGCCTGCCCTCTTGACTTAACACTCCTCCAACTGCTACTCCACTAGCATCACATTCCATAGTGAACAACTTGTCAAATCTAGGTAACAAAAGAATAGGTTGAGTTGCCACCTCTTGTTTCAGTTTCTCAAACCCTTTCTCAGCTTCTTGTGACCACTTAAACTTGGTTTTCAAACCACTTTTTATTGTATCTAGGACTGGTGCACAAATACCACAAAAGTTCCTTATGAATTTTCTATAGAATTGAGCCAATCCATGGAAACTTCTTACCTCAGTCCTTGTGGTTGGTGTAGGCCAATTTATGATTGCCTCCACCTTGCTTGGATCCATCTTCAATGATCCCTTAGACACTACAAATCCCAAATATACAAGCTCTTTCTTAAAGAACTCACACTTCTCTAGATTGATTGCCAACTTCTCCTCTTGCAACCTTCTAAGAACCAACTCCACATGTTGTAAATTCTCTTCTGTTGTCTTACTGAATATGAGGATGTCATCAAGGTATACCACCACAAATACTCATGTGAAATCCTTGATCACTTCATTCATAAGCCTCATGAATGTGCTAGGGGCATTGGAGAGACCAAACAACATCACTCTCCATTCATATAACCCATCATTTGTTTTAAATGTTGTCTTCCATTCATCACCATCCTTAATTTTGATCTGATGGTATCCACTCTTAAGATCCAGCTTGGTGTAATATTGAGCTCATCCAAGACAATCCATTAGATCCTCAATTCTAGGAATTGGGAACCTATACCTGATTGTGATCCTATTTATTGCTCTAGAATTAGTACATAACCTCCATTTTCCTCCCTTCTTGGTTGCCAAAACTACTGGTACTGCACATGGCTTGATGCTCTTTTGAATCAACTTTTGATCCAACAACTCTTGCACTTGTCTAGCCTCTTCCAAATTCTAATCTGGTGTAAGCTTATATGCTGCTTTGTTAGGTAATGATGCTCCAGGTATGAAATCAATTTCATGACTAATAGATCTTTTAGGAGGTAAATTTGCAGGTGTGCCATCACTTACAATGTCTTTGTACTTGTCAAGTAATTTTGGACTGCTCCGGGTATGATTGGTTTTTCAGTCTTATCTTCCTCTTTGGATTGCAATAGAACTACATATCCTTCTCCACCTTCATGTAGGGTATTGAGGAACTCTTTCCCACTACTTAGTAGTACACTTGGTGTCTTTGACTGTCCTTCATCCTCCTCTGATAGTGACTACAACTTAAAAGTCTTTCCATCCTTCTTAAATGAGATGGTATTCTCCTTTTCATCATACATGGCACTCCTATCATATTGCCATGGTCTGCCCAATAGTAGATGACATGCATCCATGGGTAAAACATCACAAACTAACTTGTCCTTGTACCCTCCAATGGAAAACTCCATCATTACTTGTTCATTCACCAAAACACTTTGCCCTTTGTTAAGCCATGTGACCTTGTAGGGATTGGTGTGGGGTACCTTTTCCAGTTTCAGTTTCATTGCTACCTCCTCTGAGATAATATTGTCTATGGAAACTGAGTCTACTATGACCTTGCATACTTTACCAAGTATCTTGCACCTTACCCTGAATAGAGCTCTCCTTTGTTTTGGTTCTTCTTTGACCGGTTGTCTGATCAAAACTCTTCTAAACATCAAACTCTCTCCCATCTCAAATTCAATATGACTGAACTCAGTTGCCTTAGGACTCATGGTGTCCTCTTGTTCATAATCCACTCTCTTCTCATTGTTTGATGAAGTTTCTTTCTTCGGGAACCTATAGGTTGGGTGTCCAACTTGACCACAATGATAGCATTTCATGGTTTCAAAATAGGAATTACTTCTGCCTGCTCCTCTTCCTCTATTTGATCCTCCTTGAGAACCTCTACCTCTGTTATACCCTCCTCTCGAAGGTGTTTCATTTCCATGATTTGGGATTTGAACTCTCCTTGGTTTCTTTGGCCATTTCCTCTACCTTAGTAGCCACCCCTTTGCCCTCTTTGATCTCTTTGTTCTCTACCTTTACCTCTACCTTTAGAATTGGAGTCTTGCCTCTTTTTCAACTTCTCCTCTACTTTGAAATCCATTTGGAAACAACTATGGAGATTGGTGAGTGTAAAGAGACTCAACTCTTCTTGAATGTTCCATTTGATTCCATTTAGATATCTCGCCACTTTGATGCTTTCCACTTCTTGTACCCTAGACCTAAGACTCAGTTTTTGAAACTCCTCGGTGTAAGCAGCTACATCTAAGTCTCTTTGCCTAAGGTTTTTCCTTTTCTTATGTAGTTGGACCTCATAGTCTTCTGGTAGATAATACTCCTTCACTTTAGCCACCATAGCTTTCCAACTAGAAATGTGCTTCTTACCTTCATTCTCCCTTTCTTCTTGTAGGAACTTCCACCAAGTCAGTGCTTGTCCCCTTAGTCTTGACTTTGCTATGTTCACCTTTTGTGCCTCAATCACTCCATCACACTCAAAGTGATTCTCCATTCCTTCTATCCACTCCATGACCAACTCAACATCCATTCTACCTGTAAAAATGGGAATACCTTCTAATGCTTTGCCACTCAAAGCCTTCAATGCCTTGAGGAAGAGTTCCTCCTTTAGTGGAGGATCAAGGTCTGGTTCAATGTCCTCCTCAACCTGATCTTCACCCTTATCTCTAACCACTACTAGTTGTACCTTCATTTTTCCTACAGCCTCTACCACTTCTTCTAACTTCTGCTTCATCTCTTCAACTATCTCTTCCAGTTGTCTGTTCTTCTCTTGTTTCTCTGTCAGATCCCTTGCCAATTCAACATTTGTCACCATGGTGTTGGAACCACTTGATTCAACCTCTGACATACAATTCACTATCCCAAACCTTTCACTGCTCTAATACCAATCTGGTGTAAGGGGGAATGGATGGAACGCTCATTGTTCCATGCTCCGGGTCTCACCTTAGCAATTCCCTTTGGTGGCTCTCTCCACCAACTCAACCTATAGGTCTTGACTCAAATGAAGATACCCCTAGTTCTACTGGCCATCCCCACTTCCAACCATATCACACAATACAACCCAAAACTTGGTGCTTTACCTTTGCTTCACCCTTGACCCTTAATCATCCCTAAAGGCGAATTACCCACAATACTCAACTAGATACTTGCAGGGGTGTAAAGATGTAATATCATGCTTCCTAGCATCCTATTAGGTTTCTTGAACAACCATTAGACTCCATTTCACCATCGCTCCCTCCAAACCCTCACTTAGGGTTAAAAAGGCTACAAGCCTAGAGCCCCTTTTAGCCCTCCTAACTCGAGAAAAGTGGAAATTTCACAAAACTTTCCCAAAGAACCCCAAACCTTCTCTCTATTTTCTTGGTCCTGATACCAACCTCTTCAAGATTTCCAAGGTCTTATGCATGGTCTTTTCGTACACAGGTTACTTCACCAAATTTAGCAAAATGTAGGGTTTTTCCTCATTTCTTGGCCACCCGGTTGGATTGTCAAAGAGTTCTTCCACCAAATCGATTGATGAAGCCTCTTACCAGCTACCAAACCACTTTATGGCCTTCCTCCACCTTTCTACCACATGAATTTTCATGGAGAGGTCTCCCTTGCAAGTTAGGTGATTTTCACCTCTAGTCTTTCCTAGCCGGGCACTGTTTTGCTCGCCTAGGAAAGGTCTTCTTTCATGCTTGCTTAAATTCTAATGACTCCTAACCCTACTAAAAATATAGGCATGGAGCCTAGCCACTATTTCCAAGAGCCCATACACCAGGTACAAGGGAAAGGTGGTCTAGGTCTCCATTTATTATAGCTTGCCAGGCAGAATAACCAAGAAACTAGAACTTAAAGAACATAAATCAACAATTATAATGATGAAACAACTAACTATTGACCAACCAACACTTAGAGATCAGGTACACTACATTCCACAAGTGTGCCAAGGCCTGGTTAAGCCATTAATGCACTGCTAAGAACACAAACACAAAAAATTGAACAAATACTCCTATTCTTATTTCTCCTTCATGAAAATTGCAAGAATACAAAACTTCAAAAGCCTTCCAACCTTGCACACAAGTCGAGGCAATCCTTAAATAGGTTTCCCAAGTTGGTTACCCCCTTCTTGGTTGTACTTTTTGGTTACAAGGTGGCAAACAAATGCAAAATGTTCCATTTGGCCACCTTTGCCAATTTCCTAGAAACTAGCCAGTCATGAGTATTCAAAACTCCAAATCTCTTCCACTCCTGATAGCTCCTGACCAAGATATTTTGAAAGTCTCTCCCACAATTCAATGGTCAACATGACCTTATCACAATAAAACAAAAATTCACAAACCTTTTCTATTCCTAGGTGTTCTTCTAGGTGTTCTTCTAGGTGTTTCTCCTAGTTTTCTAGGTGCTCCTGCACCAATATTCTACTCCCTTCTTTCCCCCTCTTCCCTTCAAAAAAGGGTCCCTAATATTAATTCATCAGTCTATATATAGACCTATCAAAACCGTTACAAAACAGTCATTTTGAAAATGACTGGAACTAAGAAAAACTTCTAAAATGGAGATAATTTTTGAATAGATGCTATTATTACGTGCCACCAAAAGATTTTCTCGCATGTAGCTAAACTACCAAAGGTTTCAAAACTTTATGAAGCTCTAACTACATTTCGATAACCAAATTGTGAAATTCAGCTCGCTCTTCTTCTTTTTCTAAAACAAACATTACCCTATTATATTCGACATAGCTGGTTTTTTCTTTTCATGCCAACAAACACATCTCATAATTTATGTCTAGTTGCTCTTCATCGAGCCAATTTAAATCTATTTATATGACAGGCACAAGCTTATCTTTGTATTCTATGATATCACTAGGAAGTACCTTCTTGAGAAAACCCTAAAGTTAAAAATGTTGGGTCACCTTTCCTCGTATGCAAGCTTACTTAATGTTAGCGTCAGGAAGTAATCATTAATTTTCTAAGAAAATTGTGTCAATCTGTTACCAAATCCATTTGACCAACCTCCTAATTTAAGAGTTGTCTTTTTAGAAGATTTAAAAGGTTACATTACAACCCCAAGTTGGTGTTTCAAAGAATTTGAGAAGACATTTTGTAAAGGTGTCACATGATTCATTAAATAGGATGAGATTTTGAAGGTCGTGCATCCCTTCTTTGGTCTCCCTGTCACTATAAAATAGAACCTCATAACCCTCTATCAAGAGTTCTAATGTTTTGGGAACCTCCAATGGGCTGACTACATGGGCTATCATTTGATAAGACTCAAGACTTGTGAGAACTATAGATAAGTCGGATGATAAGGTGATTTTAAAACCTATGAACCCTGCGACAAGGTTAGAGAAATGGGCAGGACTGCGACATCATCAAAACTAACTTATCTAGGAGAAATTTCTTGAGTGAAATATTAACGGGTAACATTGGTTCTGATTGGGGGCACTGTTTTTGCAAAAAATGCAGAGAACTCCAGAATCATTGTGGTAGACTAGCTCAAGTCCATTGGGTTCGAAGTCAAAAGAAATGGTAAGGAAAGGTGCTTCTTTCAGAAGGGTGGAGGGGAGCCAGGCACAGGCCAAAAACAAGATACAAACACTAGATTGGAAAAGAAAATAGACTATTAACACACCAAAAACCCCTACTACGTACATGATCATAAGGGCCCTACATCAAGGATGCCCGCCATTACTCAAGTGAAACCATTAATAGGCAAAGAAAAATATGATCCACTATGGGAAAGAAGGGTGCTCCTGTGAAACACTTGAAAACAAAAAAATAGCACATAGGTCCAATGGTGGCTTACCACGTACTTGAAGCCCCTGTGTATAGGCTCATAGCCGAAAATCCAATTTTCGTTGTATACCTCTGTGGCCTTTTGAGAGTTACCAACCAAACCTCCATAATTGTTTCTAGATAAATTAGACCGATATTTTTGAAATAAATGATATTGTATGCCTTGGTTCAAGCTATATTTCACATGTCCTGAATCGTTGTTAAGCCCCAAATCATAAGTCACTGAAGGAATCTCAGAAAGCTTGTATTCTTTGAGAATTTTTTTGACATTTACATTTCCACTAGTTTGAGAACCATAAATAGTTTCATTTCCAAGAAAAATCCCACCAAGAGAATTTGTTAAGTATTGATTCCAAATTCCCACACTATGACCATGATCAATACTATCAGATTTGGTATTCAAATAATGCCTCTCTCTCTATAACATGATTTCAAAACAATCATTTTCAGAACTATTCTAAAAAATATATTTTCCTAGCTCATCTTTCTCATGAAAAGTGAACAAGTCTTTATCAACTGATTGAGAATCATATAATTCAAAAAAAGGATTATCTCTAACCTTAGATTCTTCACAGATTTTTGTCAAATAGTATAATGCATTGAGTTCCCCCCAAGAAATATTATTGTTAGGATCTTCCCAATTTTCCCTCATTCTTTTTTCTACTTCAACGTTATTTTTACATGCAACATTAACCATGATTTAATTCAGACATACATGAGTAGCATCAAAAATCAAAGATTCCTCCTTTAAATTGTCACCTGAATTGGATTCGGTGCATGCTGCTAATTTTGACCCTAGGACATTATATTCTAAAAGCATAGGATCAAACTTAATGGGAACTATTTCTTCTCCTTTTATATAGAAAAAATCTTCATTGAGAAAGCAAGTAGGTTGAGGATATAAATTATTTGTGCTTCTAGATGTTTCAATCAAACTACTTTCAAATACATACGTTTCTTTTTCTAATGTCTTCTTTTCCTCAGAGATCTCATTAAGAGATTTAGTCAATAGTATATTCATACCTCTTTCAGAATTGTTGGAGTCACAAGTGAAAGTATTGACGTTGAATTTTGTAATATGGCCATATTCTTCCACAATACCACATCAAAAGTCATATTCTAAACCTTTTACGAACCAACTTGGAATAGAGATAATTTATATTCACCTGGCTATGTCTTTTCTTTATAGGAATTGAATGATTGTTTACTTGGCTTAATTTGCATGCATGTTGGGAAAGATTCGGTCTTCTTATTTTTCAGTATGATAAAGACTTCTTTCTTCTTATTGATTGTGAGTCTAGGGTAGTGATGTCTTCACTAATGTCGGCATTTTACATCCACACCAATTTGTAATACCTCTAAATTGGATTTCTTGTTTGGCCTTGAATTATGTTTATGGGGTCTTTAGATAAACGGAGTTGCCAACCTTATCCATTCTAGCAAGGCACCATTTGATTTCTAGAACAGGGATGATACTAGTCTTTTCACATATTTTCCCAAGTAGAGTTGCCAAAAATCTGTTGGTGGACAGATTTTTCACTTCAATTAATATATGCTAGCCCACATGAATGACAACCTAGCCAACAGTTGATTCACTCGCAACGATAGTTGTGAGTGATCTCTACTTATTTTACAAGGCACAAATACCTTCATATGATTTGCAATGAATAAAACACGAGGTATGTTTTTTACCAGAAAGAAGAAAAGGTACAGTGACACCCACCCATAACCATGGTAATAGATGTAGAAAGGAGATTCATAAATAAAATTAATTTAAGATAGGTGATACAAAGTTCACTTATCTCAAACATAAATGATTTCCAGGAGAAGCGGAGAAGATAGATTCTTTTCAAAGATGATTTAAATTAAGTCCAAAGTTTCAAAATTAAATACATGCTCAACCATTAATGCAAAGTAACATAGAAGAGTAATCCCAAACAAACACAGTTCATTACAATCTAAATATAACATTGAGAAATGAAAACGTTCACAATATCTTCTTTATTTTTTCGTAGCCAAAATATGAGTTCACAGACTCATTTGCCTGTACAACAAGAGTATATGAAAAGAAAACTATTCTACTCCCTTCTTTACCCCTCGCCCCTTCAAAAAAGGGTCACTGTTATTAATTCAGCGATCTATATATAGACCTATCAAAACTGTTACAAAATAGTTGTTTTGAAAACGATTGGAACCAAGAAAAACTTTTGAAACGAAGATAATTTCTAAATAGATGTTATTATTATGTTCCACCAAAAGAATTTCTTTCATGTACCTAAACCACTAGAGGTGTCAAAACTCAATGAAGCTCTCACTGCATTTCCATAACCAAATTGTGAAATTTGGCTCGCTCTTCTTCTTTTTCTAAAACAAACATTACTCTATTATATTCAATGTAGCTGGTTTTTTCTTTCCATGCTAGAAAACACAACTCAAAGATGATGTCCAGTTGCTCTTCATCGGTCCAATTTAAATCTGGCTATATGATAGTCATGGGCTCATCTTCCCATTCTCTGATATCACTAGGAAGTACCATCCTGAGAAAACCCTGAAGTTAAAAATGTCGCCACCTTTCCTTGTATGCAAGCTTACTTAACATTAGTGTCAAAAAGTAATCATTAATTTTCTAAGAAAACTATGCCAATCCATTACCAAATTCATTTCACCAATCTCGCCATTTAAGAGGCATCTTTAACAATATTTAAATGATTATGTTACAACCCCATGTTGGTGTTTCAAAGAATTTGAAAAGACATTCCTTAAAGGCGTTGCACAATTCATTAAATAGGATGACATTTTGAAGGTCATGCGTTCCTGCTTTGGTCTCCCCGTCACTTGAAAAAGAAACCTCATAACCCTCTATCGGGAGTTCTAAGGTTTTGGGAACCTCTGAAAGGTCGACTGCATGGGTTAACATTTGATAAGACTCGGGACTTGTGAGAACTACAAATAATTTGGACGATCGGGTGGTTTCCAAACTTATGAACCTCGTGATAAGGTTAGAGAAATGGGCAGGACTACGATATCATCAAAACTAAATTATCTACGAGATAATTTTTCAGTGAAATATTAATGGGTAACACTTCATAATAGGATAGGGTTTATCTAATACAATGTTGTCATCCTTGAATTTGCTCAGAAGGAACAAAATTAATTCTCTGCCAGTAAACCAAGGGAAGTCTCCCCATAAATCCAAACCTAGGGTTTGTAAGTTTCGTAAATTACTCAGTTCCAACCCTAATTCCATCTTCATAATTTTGTGATGGTCGAATTCATCAATTTTGACTCCTTTTAACTTCAGAGGGATATTTCCATTCGATCCTCTATTATAAATTTCCATTATAGATCAAAAAAATTCAACAAGAAATTCTTGTATTACCTTCCTCTACAACTACGAAAACTTTTGTCGATTGCTTTTGGATGTTCACAATGTTTTCTCAAAGGGCTTCAGATCGATTTAGAAATGCTTCAAGAGAGTTCCAAGTTTCTCTATGAATTATTTGAATGTATTTGATGATCAAAATGATTTGTGAAATTTCCTTTATACTCTATCATTTTTCCCTAACTTACATTAATTGCAAAAAGCTTACAAACTTCTCTTCCACTCCACTGAGAAACCCTAATTTACTCTGCAAAATACAATGCTCGTTCTTTATCTTCCGGTTTCTTTTGCATCACTTCTATATTTTTATTCCTTATAATATATCCACGTGTCATCACTTGACACACTATACTTCTAGGGGTTTAATTGATTTTTTGAAAAATCTCCCCCTAAGACCATGCTAGGTCTAGTTCCTGGAGGATTCATCTACACCGGATGAGGGTATGGACACATCACTAGTTTTTGATTCTTCTCTATTTTTCCATATCTTGTTCATTTTCTACTTAACTTCTTCCTTATAAATATTTTCCACCATTTTATTCTTCCACCTAAGCAGACTGCTTTTCCTTTCCATTTCTGCACACCTTTGAGATATATCCCGGTTTCTTGCAATAGTAACAGACAATATTTCTCTGACTTGTTTGATTTCCATTAGTCCCTATTATGTATTGATTCTCTTTATGTCCAAACATGTTACAAGTATATAAATAGCCATTAAATGATTGATTTATCCTTTTTCTACTAAACCTATCCATCATCATCTTTACCGAAGATCTGCACTCAGTAGCTTTATGTCCTATCTTTTTGCATGTATAACATTGTCCGAAGAAGGAACCTGAAAACTAGTTCAACCTACTCCTACACTTAGTTTCCTTATGTCCAAATTTATTACATGAAAAAAAAACACCATTGAATGATTCGTACCTTTGTGCATTTAGTTGTCTGATAGGTGATCTCCTTCTAGAGTTTTTTTTTTCTTTCCTTTATCTTGAGTCTTCTGATTGATTACTAGATTTGGGTTCTGCATTTTTTCATCAACTTCATTACCTAATTCAGATTTGTCTTTAGAAGTTTTATGTCCTGCTATTAATTCATGAAGCTTGGTGGAGCTTGTCTTGAAGTCCTCTTCACAAATTTTTCTTTCTCAAGTTCATCTTTTAGATTCATCACTTCCTATTCAAGCCTAGAGAAAACATCAGCTTTGATTTGTATTACTGTTTTCAAGCATTCTTCAACTTTCTTCTTTTCATCTATCTTCAATTTTAGTCATGTATTCTCATCATTTTCTTGTTTCAATTCCTCACTCGCTTCTTTGTATTTTTATTTGAATTTTTAACCACTCTTTCAATTTCTAGATGCATTAATTTGCTTCATCAAGATTCTCCTTTAGGTATTTGTTTTCAATTTCAGCCTTGTCAAGATCTTCAAGGGAAATCCAAAGCTCTTCTTTATCCATTTGTTCAATCTACAAGATCTCCTCAAGTTGTTAGACTTCTCTAGAGGCACCAAAGCTCTGATATGAATTGTTGAATAAACTGGATACTAAGAGGGGGGTGAATCAATATCCACACAAATTTATTGAACAAATACTTCTAATTCTATTGCAACAAAGAACAGATAAGATAAATAGAAAAACATGAGATTCCACAACACAAGAACACCAAATTTTATGTGGAAAACCCAATGAGGGAAAAACCATGGTGAGGATCAGCTCACAATATATATAGTTATTTCAATACATGTTATAAGGAGGCTCACTACCAAATACAAAAAGCTCACTTCTTACAAGGACTTGATATCTAAACAAAGAGACTCACTACCTACAGAAGTTGTGTAAACAAAAATGGCTAACCGTCAGGGTTGAACTAAGAATATACACCACATGTGTCGATTCAGTTTCATGATGCTCAGAGTATTCGCTCCCATGACAATGGACCAGTGCTTAAACTCCTATTTGCATACTTCGCTTACCACACATTTTTGCATTTTACTTACACCATCTTGTTCTTATCCATCTTCAAACCATCTTGCATATATACCTGACATATCTGCATTCATCAATTAGGTCAACCTAATTGGATGCAATTCATATTTCCAAAATGATAGCTTGTCAGCTTTAGCAAATCTTTTCTAAAATTCACCCATGTCATGCAACATCCTATCGGTTGGGACCAAAGCTAGGCCTCACATATAATCCACAAATTATGTACAGTACTAAACTAAATATTAGGTCGGCCATGATTAACCTAATACCGAATGCAATCACAAAAGACAATGCCAACACACGTTCCAATCATAAGAACAAATGAGATTGCATACATACATTCTTCCAACAATCATAAGCCTTTCCTAAAACCTTAGATCATACTAATTACCAGAGAGAATATGCGGACCAAAATACTGGATCAAATACTGGATGAGATAAGCTTTCTCCTGCACACCGGTACAAGTTACCATACCAACATAGTGAAATCAATGACAATATAAGACATACTTGCAAAAAAAATTAATTTGATAGAGTAAAGCATCTTGTTTCCTACTGGTGGTACCCATAAAAATATTTGCATTCTATTGATAAATTTTGCAAAATATGGCTATTTTTCATGATCTGCACATGTCCTAGGGCTTAGGTTCTAGTTTTGTCTTTGTCTTAGGTTTTTTGTGTCCCTAAAATCCTTTCTAAAAATCCTAAGGCTAAATCCCCTTGTAGATGTTCTATTCCATTGTTGACCTCTTATCATCGGTTCTTGATCACTCAAGTCATGACTAGTGCTATTACATTTGTCCTTTTACCAGCCCCTCAATCCTAAGATCTCGTTGGTCACCTATTGTTTTATTATAAAAAAAAATTATGTCATACAGGTTTATAATCTTTTAAATATTTTCCAAGGTCTTAGGTCTGAGTATTATTTTTTCGAAATTGCTCTAAATTCTCTGCCTAATGCTTTAAGTCCCCCTTCCTTCGTATGCATATCGGCCCCCTTTTAAGTACTAACAATTTGCACATGCATATATATCATCATTTGATGTAGATTGTTGGATCTGGAAGACTTCAACCTAAATGCTCCCTGCACACCTACTTGGTTTCATTTTCTATTAAAATATTTGGGAAGGCTAGTTGGCAAGCATCACATGTCATATCTGTTAGTGGGTCAAGTCATCCTCAAATACAATGGTTATTAATCTTTTGTGGAATCAATGATGGATATGAAGTGATTTGGTTGCATCTAGACCATTCCCTACACCCCCACTTGATTTTAATATTCATTCAAATAAGCTCACGGGCTAGCGAGCAGATGACATGTGTCTCCTTGTCAGGGAGACCCATAAAACTTCAAAGGAATTGAATAATCCTTCTTATGAGATCAACGGTTAAGGTGGGGTGGCGTGGGTCAATCTTGGTCATTCCCCACTAATCCACAGGGGACCCACCCTCATCTCCCATCTCTTAGCAGGGAAGCGGGCAGACGCCACATGGAATGATCAACGCCTTCAAAGGAACTATATAAAAGAGGAAATATTTGGGCATATGGATATAAGTGTTAAAGCTTGCACTAATAAAGTAACATTTTTATGCATGTGGTTAAATGTGAGCTAGATATTTTAATCTCAACCGTTCGACATGTTCAAATGTTATGCACTAAGGTATAATGCTTGAAAGTTAAAGAAAACACAAATATGGAGCAACAAATTGAATATGAGCCCTTCCCCACCTCCCCGATGTTGAAAGTTACACGCAGGTTAAACCTAATGGGGAAGCAAGGAAGCTGAAACGTGGATTTTCTCAATGCTAGTAAAAGAGGTGGAGCTCACGAGTGACTTGGAGGTTGTTCCACACAACTTAATTTTGATTGTTCGAACAATAATGGAGGTCTGCCATCAAATTTTTTAAACATCTTTGAATTAATCTGGATTGTTGGTCGGTCCATCTCACTTTGCAATCCACGATTGACAAGGTATCAACACAAAGTTGTGTCACACTTTTGGCCAACTTATCAACACAAGTGAATTTAAGTATTTTTAACTAAAAATTAATTTTGGGCAAACATATGATCATGTAAGATTCATTCTAGCTAAGTTATATATGTACACAACTTTTCCAACTAAAATTGTTGGCTAATTGCATATTTAGCAACACTTTGAGTCCAATTTACCAAAAAATTAAAATTATTTTAAAAACTTGATGTTTCAACAACTTCAACTAGTGTTAAAATCATTTTTTTAAACTATAAAAAATACCCTTTTGTAGATCCATAAGTTTAGTTTTCAAATATATATATATATATATATATATATTAATAGTTTAATTATTATTTATATTTTCCTTTTTATTTTTACTAAATGTAGGTTATTAACACAAAAATATTAGGTTGATTACCATGTCAAGGTAAAATAGCAAAAAAAATAGAAATATTTGAAAAAAACATGATGCCCTAGACACAAGAATCTATATCAAGATGGTATAATTTTTTCTCTATTTTAGATATAAATAATTAATATGAAAGTTGATGTCGACTAGAAATAACTAAGTTTTAATACACACATATTTTAATATTTATGTAAAAATATACATTTAACAAACTTAGAAATAAATATATCCATGCCCTAATGTTTCAAGTTATAAATACACACAAATAAATTGAAAGAAAAAAAATAAAATTTACTATATAAAGATTGACATATCATGTAACTTCATTTTTTCAATATTTTATTAGCAACTAAATTATAGTGTTAATTTATTAAAAAATATATTCAAATTATTTTTTTATTTTTTCAAAAGAATAAAAACATAAAATATACTAAAAAAATAAATGTTTGATTAGTTTACATCATTTAAAAATTCAAAACATATATATCACTTTTTAGTGATTCAAGTTTAAAAGTTGGATCAGTGTTAGCTGGTTCCTTTATAAAAGTGTGTCACAACTTTGTACTTTTACCCAGCATTCAAAGTTGGTATTGAAGGAAAAAGAGTCATTCGGGTTCATACGAGCAAACCATAATGGCGGATAAGACATAGAGCTACCAGATTGGAAAGCTTTAAATCCATAAAAACTCATTTTAAAGCATAATTGTAGTTTGTTAAAATCATTCTATGCATTCCAGGAGTTCATGCTGCAATTTTTAAGCTCGTTCGACAACCATTTTAGTGTTTTCTAGTGTTTGCAAAACTAGTAAGTAAAATTGACACTTTGCCTCTAAATTTCTTAACATCTTGATTAATTGTGCTCGCTCCATCATTCTGAAAGTAGGGTTTTCTTTTTTAAAGCATTTATTTTAAGGTTTGATGTCCATTTTCAAACAATCAGTTTGTCTAGTACTACTATTGTTTTGTGTCAAACCCTTGCCTAAGCTGTAAGCTTCCTTTTTGCTGAAAGAAATCCTAGTTTGTGAAAACCTAAGATTCATGGCACTGAAAGTTAAAGCATCCTCATCTAAAGAACAAGCTTCTGATTGAAAACCTCCTCTTAGACCCCTAGTTCAGGATTTGATTGAATAATTGAAGCCCTCAACCTCTAAAAAACCTAAGGGCCAACTATTATTTTTTGGTACACAATTTGTAGAGGGCCTTGTGTATAAATAGTGTGCAATTAAGGATATCACATTTCCCTAAACTGGATGGACAATGTTTAACTGCTGGTTTGGAAATAGAAATTATGGCATTCATGTAGGAAACCCATAGAATTTGGATTTAGGAAGTTGGTAGTCCCAAATTTCTATATGGATGTGGACTTACTGAAGGCAATGGTTGCAAACTATGATCCAATCACAAGGACTATGAGGACATTTTATGGAATAGACATGGTCAAAGTACCCAATCAATTATTTTGTGTCCTACTTCCAAAGCAATTTCTATTCTCTATGCCAAATTATTGGTTATGACCGAGCTACAGGCATGTCCATGGCCTAGATGCATATGGCAACACACATCCCACATATTGCACACTCTATTATTATAGAGGGTACCTGGCAGAAAAGATTCATGAGGGTCTAATCAAATTGAAACAAGGTAAAGATGGGGTTAGATTATTTTGGTACTCATTATTCATGCGCATGCTTTTGTTTATGGGAGCTGTATATTTCGGTAAAGATATGACACTAGAACAAAAGAAGGGTAATTTGGATCTACCTATCCAATGCTAGACTACAATCCTTGGTAAGGATGATAGGAAATTATATTATGTTATATTTTAGAATTTGTTTGCGTCCAAGTTGATGAGAGTATTGATTATGAATATTCTGAGGATTCCTACAACCTTGCATTATTTTTTGAGACCTAAGGACAAGAGGCCATATTTAAACATTGATCAAAATTGGGGAAATGCCATCCCTTACCCAAGCTATATAGTTTTAAGAGTTTATGGCATAGTTGTCTCACCCACATGTTGCCCAAGGATGTGCCAGAAAGGATTGGTATTCTAGAGGTGATGTGGTAACTTGGCAATGTGGAGAATAACCACTTGAAGGATCAAGGTAAGAGAACATTTTCCCTCTCATATATCTATTTCTCTAATTTTTTTATGATCAAAGGAGGATGGGATAAAATAAATGATATACTCAAGCCTCTGGGAATGAAAAGAGTATCAGCAAGGAACCATGATCCTGAGGGATTTATGGAATGGTTGAAAGTAAGAATTAGAAGTTCAAAATTTACTCACAACTTCAATTTCCCAGAGGATGTGATTAAAAAAATATATATATTTTCAAAAATATAATGATAGAAAGATGAAATGGCTCACCTACAATAAATTGGAAAAGGAAATAAGGGCAAAGGAACCTCAATTCTTAGCTCTTATTGAAATTTGAAATGGGATGCAAAGAATATAATATATTCTCCAAAACTTTGAGATAGTTGTTGGGCACCTAAAAGGTGAGAGATTAATTCAAGAAAAGGGAAAGTCCATTGCAGTAGAAGAACAAGATGAGGGGGAAACTCGTGTGATGGAAGAAAGGAAAACTTACTAGCCCATTAAGAAAAATAAATTCATTGTTTTCAAAAGGAATAACAATAAGGTGAAGGAAAAGGATACAATTCTTGCTTCTTCCCAAAAAGAGGAAAAAAGAGGCCCCTCCCTAATGCAACACGTGCCACCACCATCTCCCCCCAGGTCAAATGCTCTTATAATTTTTGATGTTGACTCTCCACCTAGACAAGCATCACCACCAAGGGAGCCACCTCTAAATAAGCAAAAGGTTCAATCAACTAGCTTGGTGGATTATGACAAAGATTCTAAGGAAGAGATCTTCGTAACAAAAGAATAAATGTAACAAGAAATGCATTCTCCACCCAAGGAGATAGTTCCACAACACCTTAGTATAAGATTGAGCAAGGCTGACCTTACCAACTTAAATAGCCAAAATTATGTTAGAGAGGAGGCATGCACAAAATTTATGGACGATGATTCTTTTGTGAAGTCTAAAGCCTTCATGGAATTTGTTTGGAGGGCTAAGAAGGATGAATTTTTTAATAAAATTAGAGACAAAAGGAGCTTGCATCTATAATTTATTGATGCATTCATCCAAGCCCAAGTAATAAAATAAATGAAAGAGAAATATCAAGAAATAATAGTTGAGGAGGGTAGAGCATTGGTGAGGAAAAGTGGTATTCTTTTACTACCAGAATGGGATTTGTCCTTTGTAATTGCTTTTGATATGGTCAAGAGGTAGGATAGGCATCTGTATAATTATGAGGAAGAAGCCACCATTGCACTGCAAGGATCTACATTTTGTGAGAAGTGGGACACATTGGCCATTTGGGCCCTAGCTCCCAACACCAAAAAGCCAAACATTGTAGAACCTGTTGTAGATTATAGAGGAGGCTTAATAATAAAGAGAGTATCTAACACATCTTCCATTGAATCTGCCACAATCTCAAATAATTTTGCACAATTCACAAAAGCAATAGTGGAGTGAGTAACATTTGAGAAGAAGTTCAAAAAATTATACAATGATTCACTAATACAATATGGCAAGGTTCAGCAACAAACAATGCAATTTCAGTCTAAATTGGCATTGTTAATAGAAAAAGTGCAGAATTTGCAACTAGGGGAGCCAATGCAAATAGATCCTACTTCCCCTTCTACATCACAAGAGCCAACAACTGTTGTTTCTACACCTTCCACCATTTCTTTATGGGCAATTGTGCCCTACAATATGGGAAATGTGCCCATTTCTATAGAGGGACCAAGTTCATCATAGGCACCACAAGCAGAAGAAATTGGTAAAGAGGAATTTCTCTAGAAGCTAAAAGAATATGAATAAAAATGCAGCTACTATGATAAGGAGATAATTGACAACAATTTGAAAATTGTAACTGTAGTCTTGGAACATCAAAACAAAGGGGTTGATAAAATATTAATTAGCATTCATGCTAATTATTCTTCCATGAGGGATGCAATGAACAATTTTTGACATAGATAAGGAGTTGGCCATCCCACTTATGGAGAAGTCGATTCCTAGCTTCAAGACTTAAGTTTAGTGGTTGTAGGGTCTAAACATGATGTGGACAAGCCTGAGAACATCCAACCAACACTTAGAACTATGAGTGGAATCAAAGAATTATAAGAAAATATTGAACCATTGAAGGCTAAGATAATGGAATTGGTGAAGAAATTTTATGAAATACATCATGGCTTCTTGCCTGATTTATTGAAGAATAGTGGTGATATTAAATCTGTGTAGGAGTGAAAAAAGGAGGTCAATGAGGTAATTTTATATCAAGCAGTAAAGATTTGTAAAGAAAATAATATGAGCATGTTAAAGAAGAACATGGATAGGCTTACTCAGGTAGGGGTCACTTTGGAAGAGTTTGAAAAGGAGGCTAACTAGGTTGTCACAAAATATTCTCCTTATAGGCAGAAGGATGATAATATTATCACTTTCAATTGGCCCTCAAAGGAAGGATTTCAGGCCTAGAAGGATAAATACTTAGATGTCTTGGAGGATCCAGTTGTTGTGAGGGATTAATCAACACAATTTTGGTTTTAATCTAAAAACATGGTGAATAACATATCAGAGAAATACAATGCAAGGCTTGGAATTATTACAGATTAGGCCTTCGATGAAGTATTGTCAAAATATTGTTTTCTCTCCAATTTGGATTTGATGACAAGGCTGCAGACACATATGGTATTTTTTTCTCTTCGATCTTTCTGCACATTATGCTTTTCTATCATTCAATCTTGGTCTATGTGGAACAACTTTTGAGATCACGTGAGTATATGTTTCTAAATCAACTTAAAGTGTTCCTTTTGGAAGACGGGACCAAATTTTTTTCAACAAATGAAAATAGTTTTTCTCCCATGTATCATTTCCCTCTATTTGAAAATGCAAATATAACTACAAAGGGAATATATTTTGTATTGGTGCAATTGAAGTGGTAAATGTGTACTTTATGTCCCAAATCTTGTTTTCTCCTTTGTTTCTATAAGAAGGAATTCAAGGCTAGAAGTACGGGTTTGTTGCTTGTTAATTGATCACAGAGAATTTTGTAAAGAGAATGCATAGAGTATTTTAGAGTTTTGTCTTAGGTTTTGAGTCTGTCTATATGCATATGTAATTCTCGATAACATTACTAGAAATTGAATAGAAAATGGTGCAAATTCAAGACCATTTCTCTCATGTGTACTTCTTTCATGGATTATGAATAAAATGATCAAGGGTAATTTTATTTTTCTTCATTGATTTCCAGTGGATGTATAGTTTTGTTCTTTCTTTAATTCAAAGAATTAATGAAAATGTTTGGATGAAGGTATAGGTTCATGTAAACTGAGTACTAGGATCTTTATAAGAAGTTATGGTTAAGAATAGAATGGATGTTATGTTGTAATGATCGTAATGATGCTACATATTAATCTTTTATCAAATTGTATGTGTGCTAAGATTAACCCCACTCCTAGGTTAAGGCACTAATCTGAGTTGTGTATTCATGATACATCTTGTAGGGAGTTCAACAACAAATAAAATTTATAAATAAACATTCAAATTGACTGACATTATTACTATTTTGTGTTAAGTTCTTCCATTATCGTGCTCTAAATGTTGAGTGTTTTCAAGAAGCAACCAACTTCTTAATACATACCATTTATTGAGCTATCATATGAGAAAGTATTTGTTGTTTACAATGTAATAATTCATTAGTTTTTGTAAGAGAGGGCGACCAACCACTGCAAGGCCCCATGTCACGAAATGCCAAGAGCGGAAAGGCTGCCCTAACTCACCTTAGTTTAAAGGACAGTTAGGATAGGAGGGATGAAAATGATGAGGACTATGTGTCCTTTGACCACTCTAAAAACTTAAGGGCTTAAAGGAGACTAGACGAGTCGCTTTCCAGAGTCAACTATGCATCTTGGGTAACTCTCTATCTGAGTCCAGAAGCGCAGTTTTGGGATGACATCGCGACGTGCTGGCATCTGTACAACCAAAAAACTAGAGAGATGAAGTTAATACACCAAAAAAGGACTAATAGTCTAGTTTAGCAGTTTTAGGATGTAAAGAAAAAGACTAAGAAAAATAAAATGTAAATACAGATATGATAAAGGAAGTATATTACCACAAGGATGATGAAGATAATTTTGTAGAACAATCCTCTCACCAACTTGCTCTGAGATCTCTCCACCTGCACATAGAAAAAAGGGGGAATGTTGGGGTTGTTTAGGGGCTTGCCTTAGTCAAACCCCCATTTTGGTGTTTCCACCTCCATGGGTAGTCAAGTTTGCAATGATAGGAATAATGATAAAGAATGGAAATACAAGCTACGTAAACAAAAAACACTACAAAGTAGTACATGTTTACTCAACCAAAGATGATAGAAGAGATAATAGGAGATTACCACCTCTGTCCAAAGCACTCAAGGTTTGTGGAGGAGAGAATGAGAGGGAATCAAGCCTCTACTACCATGTTGTTTTTCTTGCACTCGCACTATCAGAGTGATGGAGTAGTGGATTGTTGCAATGGAGTGAAAGTGCTCCTACAAATTTTGTGGATGCTTGAAACGATGGAAAAAATGTTAAGAGATGAACTCAATATCTTGTAAGACTTCATCCAAACTTTTGGTGAAGAGCGCTATGGATGAAAGAGTGAAGATTATGAAGAAGAGGATGGAAAATGGCCATATTTGAGTTTGCCAGCCAAAGAGGGGCGTTACACTTCGATTTTCAATCAAAAGTGTAACGTCTCTGCAAACTATAGTCGTAGGAATCTACCAAGGATGTAAGCATGCCACATAGATGTTTGCGCATCGCACAGGCATCCCTAACAAAAACTCCCCCACCAACACACAAATAGGGTGCTAAGTGGAATGCAATCAACGGGATTAAGTGGAATTAATCCTCCTCCTTTGGTTTCCTAAAGTGTAAGGCAGTAAAAGAGATTTTGTGTTAGGGGTGCAAATTCACACTCAACATTTTTCCCCCACTTTAGCGAGCATGAGTACTGATGAGTTCTTTGGTAAAGTAGAGTAGTAATAGAGTAAGAAATGTATACCTAAATTGATGAGGAAGTAGAGCATGATCTGGCGAACCCAGAAGTGTAGGAAAGGAATTCATAGTTCCACAAAACTACAAAGCTGAAGTATGAAAGTGCCTCACAGGCTCACTGTCCTACAAGGGGGGCATCCTTCAAGAAATCTCACATGAAGGAGACCATGAAGAGCTCCTTACAAACCTACAAACCTACAAGGAAGGTATCCCCCAAGAATTATCACATGGAGTAAACCAAGAAAGGCTCCTCACAAACCCGTAGATCTGTAGGGAAGGTATCCTTCAAGAACTCTCACATGAATGAAACCAGGAAAAGAACCTTATAGACCCAAAGACCTCCAAGGAAGGTGTCCCCCAAGAACTCTCACATGAGGGAGACCGAGTAAAGGGGAAGAACTTCATAGAGTCAAAGAGGGTGACATGTTTACCCACAAATTGAACACATCAGGAAGTGGTTGCACAGGCTAGTGATCAGATAGTCACGTAAAACATCACTAAGTTGTAAAAATTTCAAAGGGGTCCCTCAAGAACCCTTCAAAAGGAAGGAGGGTCCACTCAAGGGACACGCTGCTTGAAAAGTGAAGTCTAGTCGGGCTACCCCCAAGCTAGATGTAAGGATACAAAGTAGGTCTAGTTGGGTTGCCCCTGGGCTAGACACGAAGATGTGAAACCGGTCTAGTCGAGATTCCCCCAAGCTAGATGTCATAGAACATGTTGAAATTTTTTGAAGAGGTCCCTCGGGAACCCAACGCGAAGTGGAGGGGTCCATTCAAGGGACACATTGTTCAAAAGCTAATATCTTCTTTCTCAAATTGATTCATCACCAAGGAATCCTTTTGAAATATGCTCACTTCATCAAGGAATTTGAAAGTAAGGAGATGTGATCATGTGAGGGGAAGACTAAGACCATTCCCACTTTGGAGGAGGGTTTCCAGATCCTTTCTATATGAACCCATCATGAAGGAAACATGTTCTGCTAGGGTTTCAAGTTGAGAATGCAATTCCAACAAAGAAGTGTGTGAAGGGTCTTCGAGAAAAGATCTGTTTGGCAACAAATGTGTTTCCTAAAGACCAAGTAATGTAGAAGAGGCAATTTCACACATGAAAGGGAAAACTCAAGAAAAGATGAGAGAAAGAGAAAGAGAAAAGAAAAAGAAAATATATCACACACAAAGGGCACAGGAGGATCTGGTTTTGTGGGGTCAGATCTGCCTTTATTTATATAAAATAGGTAAATGTGGTAAGAGGAAAAATATCATCAATCCCCAACTAGATCTGGAAGAATGCATGGAAGATAAAGTAAAATAAAAAATTGGGTCTACATGGAAGGAGGCCTAAATGCTCCCAATGCTTTGCATCGTCCCCAATTTTTTGAAAGTCAATCACAAACATGGAAGAATAGAGATACATATAGAGGAAGGTTTGTGACACAAACACCACACCTGTATCCAAGCACCAACAGGGGTGACAAGGGTCATCTAGGAACACAAAGCACGATCACGAGGGAACACATCACCACACACACACATCTAATCTAAAGATCAAGAAGAGGGTTTTCCCCTAACATTGTTCAACCAAGAGGTCATCAACTTCCCACTCTAGATCATTGTAGGGGGAAGGATGACAAGCCTACAACAGTTTAATTTTAAGGGGAGGATCTTTTGATCCTCCCACAATAAGGCCCAAGGCAGAAGGACCTATGAGGTCTCCGTAGGTCAGAACTTCATCCACTGAGTTAAACATACACTTTTCGAGAGTGACATGCTTCACCTCAAAAAATGAAGGAGATTGCACCTAATGTTCACCACTAGGCTCACTGAGAGACTTGGCAGCAATGAAAAACTCAGGGGAGGCTAGAACTGGTTCCATCACTAGGATAGAACAAGTCAATGTGGGGCTGCCTTTTAGAGAAGATGGGCTCTTCTTATGTCCTACATTGCTGGAGGGGCCATGCTCTACCTTCTTCTTCATTGGAGGAGGTCAACTCCCCATAGATGAAGCAAGGAGGGTCAAGGGAGAAGAGGAAAGAACCGCAGTAGCTATGACCGAAGTGTTCACCATATCCATGGGCTTTGGGAAAGGAAAGACATTTGGGATGGAAGTCAACAAAGGTGGCTCTATCAAAGGATCCATGAACATTTGCACCTTTCTAGGCGCATTTGCGCTCACAATGGGAGTTGAAAGAGATTTAGAGATGGAAGAAGGAAAAAAGGAGAACACAACAGGAGGTGCAGTCATCTCTTCCTTCTTCTTCTATGAGGAGGCTTTCTCAACTAGGAGGGCCTTTCACCAACGCTTGCACTCACATGCAAGGCAGTTTCTATAGATCTTAGAATGAGAAGCTAAGGTTTGCGAAGGGACAAAAGGATTCTATTCAGCCATGGGAGTGTCTTCCACAGTTGTTTCCAATAGAAGGATAGATTCTTGAATGGAAAAAGTAAGGGTAGGTTCAAAAATGGTGGGAGGAGTTGAATTTACCACTTTAGGGGTGGATCCTTTCCCATTCGGGGAACATGAAGAGGTCGAGAAGAAAACTCTCTTCACGAGCCTTTCTTTCTACCATATACGTAGTAACAGGGTCCAAGATACCTATTAAGGAGATCTAATATCCTAATCTTGGGCTTTCACCAAGGAGGCATCATCGAACTCAGCGGGTAGAACCCAGGCTTGTTCATCCAATACTCCTCCCAAGAGAGGGGAGTGGAAAAGTCTACCCGAGAGGGAGTGAGCTTCTCCTTTCCTTTTCAGGAGGAGCAGGCAGTTGCCTTCTCTACTATAGGAAGGGTC
Organism: Sequoiadendron giganteum; assembly: GCA_007115665.2. NCBI lineage: Eukaryota > Viridiplantae > Streptophyta > Pinopsida > Cupressales > Cupressaceae > Sequoiadendron > Sequoiadendron giganteum. The sequence goes on from CM021101.1 coordinate 197,256,525, forward strand.
AACTTCGGTTGTCCCTTGCCCCTAGTCTTGTACTTCACATAGTTATTGTAAAGTAGATTCATTCTTTGTGGGAGTGGACCAACTAGAGTGGGCCAAAAGTGATCCAATGAATATCCCCCATGAGATACCACAGGCTATTATTTGGTATCATGCACTGCATGCACGATGCCTTCATGGGAAAAATTTAGGCACTTATGAATTATAGAGGTGATCCCATTCATGGAAGCTAGCCAAGGTATACGTAGCTTCACTCTAAATAGGTCCGACTCAGGAATAAATTCGAAGACCATGTCTACATTCCTAGGTCCAACCAGGATAGACAGTGTTATCGATCCATAAGTTTTAAGAGAAATCCCATCATGTGTACAGATGATGGATTTTTTTTTCATATTCCTCCCTTTGTGGAGAGTTTAAGAGTAACGTCTCCTCTTTGATGACATTCACCTTGCTCATGGGGTCGACTAAGACTCCTTTCACAATGTTACCATTGAGGCAAGCAAGAATATAAAGTGGAGAAGGCTTACCATTTGTTGGCACATTTTGTGAAGTAAATGTTACATCCAGTGAACCGGTCACAAGGCGGGGAGAGAGAGTAACAGTAAAAATGTTAACATACGCCTCAGGATGGGGAATAGAATCAGCAGGATCAATAATCATGTTAGCATAATGTGACAAAAACAAGTTCGTGTATATCAACAATTCACTATTAACTTTCGCCACTAATTTTTTCGTGTTTTGTTTACTTCCATCAAGATAGATAGTACTGTCCTCAATGCGATCATGTATCTCATGATGCAGGTGCATGCAAAGTTTGGTATCGTGTCCATTAACTCGATGGTACTGAAAATATGTGTTTTCTTCATACCAGCTAAGGTATGGTTCTCTAACTGGTTTAGGAGGTGGTAGGGTAAGGATCTTATCTTTTACCAACTTCTGCAAGATGGAAGAGTAAGATTTTGATAGCTTCATAAAATTTTGGTCGCGTTTGAGGCCATTTTTATCCACAATGGCTACTATATTCGTAGCATTTTTACCTCTTCTCAAGATCAAAACGATAGATCTTCCTTCAGAATAGGAGCGCGAGGGGGGACCCCCAAACTGTACTACCAGCTACTGGTATTCTTGTAAAGCCACACACAAGTGTGCAAAAGAAGGATACTTCATTAGGGAAAACTTCTCTTGCCAAGGCCTTTGTAAGTTCCCTATGAAGACCTTATGTACATTAGAATCAAGTAATGGATGCGAGATTTGTGAGAAAAGTGCTTGGTACTGTGCTATAAAGTCTGTAATATTTTCATTGTCCCCTTTTTTGCATCTAACAAAGTCAGAGAAGGTCATCTTTGGCCTGATGTTGGCTTGGAATTGTCATAGGAATTTGTTGACAAGCTGATCGAATGAGAAGATGGAATTGTTCGGCAAGGAATAGTACCACTCAAGTGTTGTATCCTTGAGGGATCGGGGAAACAATTTTTCCATCAATGCATCATGATGGAAAAAGTCTATACATAGAGTTTTAAAGGTGGATGCATGTGTTTGTGGGTTCCCTTTACCGCCGTATTTCTTGAATTTGGGAATCTCCATCCCTTGCAGGAAAGGAGTGTTTAGAATGGCTGCTAACAATGGGTTGTGTCATAAGAAGGGTTGGAAAATAGGTTGGGCCAAGGCCTAGGATAGGTTCACCAACTGATTCTGCATCTTCCCCATATTTTGAAGAAGGGTTTTCAGAATAGGGTCATTAGAATACATAGGACCACTGGAACCACCACCAAATCCACCACGGTGGCTACCACCATGACCACCGCCAGAGCCACCTTTGATTTCGCCTCCACTAGTGTGACCTCAGTCAGATCCACCGCCACTTCCAAAACCACCACCATGACTTCTTCCAGAACCGCCTCTGCCAATACCACGTCCACTTCTGAATTTTCCACCTCCAAAGCCTCCACCTATCATCCCACCAAATACTCCACCACCGGAGGCAACGAAAGGGGTGAAGTGGAAACCCAAAGGGTTTTTCCTTACTTTGACCGTATCAGAATTCTCAAAAGTAGTGGGTACACTAACTGAAGGGACCGCATTAGCTATGTATAAAGATGTAGGAGGTATAGACATCTCTAGTTGTCTCTCACACTCTTTGAAGAGGCCACCTCACACCATGCGACTATGGCTTGAAGGGGCACATGCTTCAGCCATACCAACGAGACTAGCCAAAATCTCTACGCCTGTCCGGTCTTTCTCCACCATGTATCTTATTTCACTGATTAATTTAGCTACCCTGACCATTTTTAGGTTTCCTTCCAGGTGATTTTCCAATGCACCTAACCCTTTACCAAGACTAACGATGTATTCAATACGGATACAGACGGCCTCATTCTTGTCCATGGATGAAGAGGTCGGCAATGCAGGAGGAGTAGGGATGAGATCAGTTTCATTTAGGAATATATATTCGCCCCATGACACGTGCTCCTGTGCAGATAGACCAACCGTAGATCCAGAGAAAAGGTTGATAGTGAAGCTAGAAGATACCTTCACCTTTTCCATTGGAAGGTGTCACAAAATTCTCCTAAAAATATGACTAGAGGTTGTAGACTGGGTTGTGAAGCTCATAAAATTTCACAACATACAAGGATACAATGACCAAGAGGTATAAGAGGGAAACTTCAGAACACTGACAAATGGGTAGATGTTGGTTCATGTCGGGTTCACCAAAAATGTAAGAGAGGGGGACCAACCACTATAAGGCCCCAGGTCATGAAAGGCCAAGATTGAAAAGTATGCCCTAACTTACCTAATTTTAAAGGATAGTTAGGATAGGAGGGATGAGAATGATGAGGACTATGTGTCCTTCGACCACTTTGCAAACTCAAGGGTTGAAGGGAGAGTAGACAAGTCACTTTCCATATTCAAATCTTCATCTCAGGTAACTCTATGTCTAAGGACAAAAACGTGGTTTTGGGATGACAACGTGGTGTGCTAGCGTCTCACATGTGTTCTGGTGTTCGTACGGCCAGAAAACTAGAGAGACAAGGTTAATACCCCAAAAAAGGACTAACAGTCTAGTTTAGCAATTTCGGGATGTAAAGAACAAGACTAAGAAAAACAAAATTTAAATACGGATATGATAAAGGAAGTATATTATCGCAAGGGTGATGAAGATAATTTCATAGAACAATCCTCTCGCCAACTTATTCTGAGATCTCTCCACCTGCACATAGAAAAAATGGAGACTGTTGGGGATGTTTAGGGGCCTGCCTCAGTCAGACCCCCATTTTGGTGTTTCCACCTCCATGGACGGCCAATTTTGCAATGATAGGAATAATGATAAAGAAGGGAAAGACAAGCTACATAAACAAAAAAAACTACAAAGCAGTACGTTCTTACTCAACCAAAGATGATAGAAGAGATAAGAGGAGCTTACCACCTCCATTCAAAGAGCTCAAGGCTTGTGGAGGAGAGAATGAGAGGGACTCAAGCCTCTATTGTCATGGTGTTTGTCTTGCGCTCACACTATCAGAGTGATGGAGTAGTGGATTGCTGCAATGGAGTAAAAGTGTTGCTACAAAGCTTGTGGATGCTTGAAAGGATGGAGAAAATGTGAAGAGATGAACTCAAGATCTTGCAAAACTTTATCCAAACTTTTGGTGAAGAGCGTTATGGATGAAAGAGTGAATATTGTGAAGAAGAGGATGGAAAACGGCCATATTCAAGTCGGCCAACTGAAGAGGGGCATTACACTTCAACTTCCAATTGAAAGTGTAACATCTTTGTTGACTCCAGTTGCAGGAATATTCTAGGGATGTAAGCATGTCGCGTGGATGTTTGCATGCCACGCAGGCGTCCCCAATAGAAACTCCCCCACCCACACACAAATAGGGCGCCAAGTGGAATGCAAGTAGTGGGGTTAAGTAGAATTAACCCTCCACCTTTGGTTTTCTAAAGTGTAAGGGGGTAAAAGGGAATTTTCATTAGGGGTGCAAATTCACGCTCATACAGTTGCATAGGTCTTTAAGTACACTGTGGTGTCACCCTCATAGGTCTTGTAGAGCCCAAAGTTCAAGAGGAAAGCATTTCTTCTTTCACTCGTTCGTTGGCCAATCCCTTCAAGTTGTTGAGAATTAGAAATAGAAAATTCCACAGGCTTCCTTGAAGATCAACTTGGTTCTTGAAAAACAACCAACAAATTGGTGACTCTACTAGGGACTAGATTTATGAAAATATTTGTGCCCCAGTATGCTTTGTGCAAGCATTGTGATTAGAATCACATACATTCATAATGGGGTGCTAAATATTATAAATATTTTTCAAATATTTCTAAATCTTGTTGAATTCTCCCACCATTTATCATTTTGGAGGTCATTTGTGTAAATCTTATCAAATCTTTGTGTTTTTGTACAAATTCTCCACTTAGAGTGTTGAGAATTGGCTTAGAAATTCTCTATATCCAGAAAACCTGTAATTCTTTGAAGATCTACATAATTGTCATTATTAGATACATTCCCAATCAAATTTGGGTGGCAACTTTGAATTCTTTGCACTAGTGTGCATTATTTAAAGAAGTTAAGAAGATATTGAAGAAGAAGAGTTGCAGAAAAAGGATGAAGAAAACCAGAGGTTATATGAGCAAGCATCCAGAAGAAAAACTTGAAGGCAAGCTTCAAAAGACTCTCAAGAAAAAGGGTCAATGAATACAAAAAGATGCAAACTCCAATCAATGGATTCCACTTTCATGTGCTCAAAATGACACAAATACAAGTCTACTACACATCTCATCCCTAAAAATTAAATTCCTTAAAGAAATTCTTGTATTCATGGAAGTTAGGATATTTGTTAGGGTCAATCTATGAGGATGAAGAGGATTGTGAGAATAAAACTGTTACTAGTGTCCGAAGTTCTAGACCGAGATAAAGTAGAAGTAGAAGTAGGATTTGTCATCATAATGTTGCTACTTCTAATGTTGTTTTTGGTGGCATTCTCCCTCCCACATCCAATGGATATTCACCTTTACCACATGACTTATTAACTAGAACTAATGATGATACCCAAAACTTAACCTATTTGGAAGAATCATTTGGTTTAGAAATCACTCTCCTTGATCTTGAAGAGGTCTTTGGAGATTTTAGTGCTCTTAGAAGAGAAATTCAAATCTAGACTGACATAAGGAGAAATAAGGAAAAGGAATGAGAAAAAGATCAAGAATGCCATGTTTGAAAGAGAAAATATGATAAGACAATTGGACTAGATGATACTTATAAACCAGGATGAACCTAAACCAATTTCCATAGGTTTTTTGTATTTGATATCCTTGATAAGAAAACTCGATTTGATCATGTAAAAGATACCAGTGCTAACACCCAGACTAAATACATAGTCACTAGTAATGTAGCTCCGCACCCTGCTGCAAATATTTCCAACCCACCACTCGATAAAGGAAAAAAAACTATGAAGACCTTGGTTATTAATGAAAAGTGTACATCTAAAAAACCTCCCCTACCCCCTAAAGTGGACTCTGCTATAAATCAATTAAGAAAAGAGAATGAGGATCTAAAAAAGGAACTGGAAAAGATGGAGATCATGGCAACAAATCTTGAGATGAAGAGGAAGCTTGATTTCTTGAAATCTTCATGCTCAATAGAGGTTGTTGTAGCATCCAGCTCACAATATCCTTCTCATTCCATAATGAAACCTACACCCTCAGTTGATGAGAATATTTCTAGCTACATAGAGAAATCCACCCATAATTCCAAATCTCTAAACACAAATAATGATGATTGCACCCACAATTAGTTTACTAAAAAAAATATAGATCATAAGAGAGGAGGTGGAGAAGAGAATAGGGGTAATGAGGAAAAAGATAATCAGTTTCATAGGTGTCCTATGTATTTGGAAAGATGTAGATAGTTTTGCTTTGATGGGATCCCTGGATGCCCAAATCCTATTGGCAATGATATCAGAGTTGTGTTGAGAAAGTTTATTGGCAACAATGTAATATTTAGGGAGGATCATTATGAGTTAGAACATGAGGATGTGGTCATGAAATTTTTCATGCAATATTTGAAAGAGGATGCTAGGGATTGTTATAGAGGTTTACCTGATGGTAGCATTGGATCTTGGGAGGAATTCAAGAAAGTTTGTAGAGAGCAATATAGAGATAAGACTAGCCCTAGTTTTCTGCTCAAAGAATTTAATAATATCACCAAAGGACAAAATGAAATGGTGTTTGATTTTAATATCATATTTTAGAAAGCTATAAATAGGTTGCCACAAAATTTGAGGATAAAATGATTAAGTATGGCTTGTCACTTATTATAATATATTCGATACTAAGATGGCCTACAGTCTGAGAGATAAAGACCCTCAAACATTGAGGGATGCATTCAAAATTTCCTTGCACATTGAAAGCAATAGAAGAGCTTCAAGTAAGATGGGAAGAAGAGATGATATAATTTTTTTGAAGAATCCCAAAGATACGCAAGAAAAATCCTCTAGCTCAAATCCAACCTATGATGAGAGATGGGAAAATGTAATGAATACCCTCAAGGATATCCAATAAACTATGGCAAAGAATGAAAAAGGGGATTGGAAATAAAAAAACAAGAGTTCAAAAAGAATGACAAGCCCCCAAGGCTTCAACATTACTTGTACAAAACCAGCTAGAAAAATGGAAAGGCGATCCCAAATAATTAGAAAGGTAAGAAAGACCAGGTAACACCTGAACCATTGCTAAAACATTCTGCAAATCTTACCGATGAAACTCGTTGGTGAATGATTTGTTAGTTGCCACATTCTCCTCACCAATGTGTAGTTGCACAATTGGTTGAAGTTGAAGAATGTGTGCTAGAAGATTATGATCAGTCTCATGAGGATGATATTGAAGTAAATATAATCATGAGTAGGTTTTATTTTGTTGATAATGAATGCTCATATTATGTAGAGTCTCATGAACTTGACGTGGATGGCCAAAGGAAAAGAGCTAATGCATATCACTGGAAATTTCTTTCAAATGAAGAGAATTGCCATGATAATGAAGTTTGTACATTAGAAATAGATGAATATGAGGTACCTTTAAGGAGAACTTCAAATGAAGAGATTGAAAATTTGATAGTAGCCCTGGCTACACAAGCAAGAGGTTCCTATCATCAAAGGAATAGAATGGTGGGCGGTGATCAAGGAAAGGTTGCTAGCCTCTTCATCAAAGAGTAGAATGTTAAAGGAAAAGAATCAAAATATGATAGTAGATTGGATGGGCCTAAAGCCAAAGAAGGAGAGGGTGATCAAATTTGGGCTAAGAAATATGAAAAACCAAAAGCTGATGGAGAAGTCAAATCTCTAATAGCAAAGGTGAAAGCACAAAAGAAAAATCCTGAGCCAGAGAAGAAATATGCTAAGCCTAAAGTTGAAAAAAAAGATGAGAAATATAAGGAAATAAATACAAAAAAAGGTATGATTCCAATTGATCTACCTAAATACACTCCTATTGATATGTTTCAATTGCTTAGTCAAGTAAAAAAAAACATTCATTTTCTTGAAATGATGAGAATTGATGATCATAAACAAAAGGAAGTAGCCTTTATCAAAGGTGCTACTATAGCCTATAATGAACAAGTGGTGTCTACTCCACCCAGATTGAGTGGGAAGGAAAAGAAGGAGAAGGAGGTTGAGGGAGAAATTGTTGAAATTCCTTAGATTTATTTAGGAAATTCAATAGCTTCATGTCTTGGAAACATAGATCCATTTTTTTAACACTGATAATAGATGGAAAATTGTTGAAGAGTTGTTGAAGAATTGTATGATTGACCTAAGATCATCAAATAACATTATTCTAGCTCTAATATTATGGAAGAAATGGGATTAAGGATTGATAGTACCTAGGGAAAATGTTATGCTATGGATTCTAGAGAAATCCATGTGATTGGTGTAATAAATGAACTCTCATATAGACTAGCTACACTTCCAGAGAAATAATTAAAAATGAGTGTGGTAGTGGTGTAGATTCCACCAAAATATGGAATGTTGTTGTCTAGAAATGGAGTGCTTCCATGGGGGGTAGTATGCAATGTGATATATATTTTTCTACCTTCCCAATTGATGGAAAAAGTGTCAAGCTAGTTAGAGATTCAAAAGTACCACACATGATTGAACATGTTCCTGAGAATGATACTATCCATTTTGTGGATATCGATATCAGTGAATTTAAGGTAGAAGAGTTACCATGAGAAAAGGACAGGTGCCCTACACCTATTGATAATGAGATTGCAATATTGTTTGATAAAGATGGCCTTTGGAAGATTTATTTTGATGTTGCAAGTTCCAAAGAAGGATTTGGTGTAGTTACATTGTTAGTCTCACCTAGTGGCAACACATTAAAGTTTTCTTTCAATGTCTTTTGTTTGCACAAAACCCATGGCAAAGTAGGAGGCCTTGCTACTAGGATTGAGGCTAGCAAAGAAACATGGGATAAAGAAACTGATGGTGATAGGTGATTCTGAGTTGGCAATATCCTAGGTTAGATCCAAATATGCATTTAAGAATATGAGATTGAAACAATATAGGAATGCCATTTGGGATTCCATTGAGAAATTTGATGCATAAATAGAATTGACTGGATGGAAAGATGTCAAAAAAAAGTGGCAGATTTATTAGAAAACATTGTACTTAGGCTTGATTATATAACCTTTTCTAGTATCTCTAAAGTAGAGGTACAAAATAGGCCTTCAATCCCTAAGAACATCTAGAACTGTAAATTCTTCAATGATGATGAAGACATCCTAATTTTTTTGAAATGTGTTCATGAATATGAGAGTCAGGAGATTGATTTTGGAGCTTTTTTTGAGAATATAGATGGAAAGGACGTAATTTTTGGCAATGAAGTGATTCATCTAAAGATAAATAAGATCCCCAAAGTCCTTGTGGCCTTAGAGAGAGTTTTTGACAATCAAGACAAAAGCAATGCTAAAACAGTTGCCACTCATCTAGAGGATTTAGAGGAAGTAAACCTAGGAAATGAGAATGCTCCCAAAAAGGTTTATGTGGGCAAGAAAATGAAGCCCAAAATCAAGGCAATGTTGATGATTTCTTTGCTGAAAAAATATAGATATGTCTTTCCTTGGTCATATGATTTATTGAAATCATACAAGGAGGAATTGTTTCAACATGAAATTCCTCTAAAGGAAGATGGAAAGCCTTTCAAGCAGAAGCAAATACCTATTAATCCAACCTTAGCTCCAAAAATGCAAGAAGAACTAGTAAAGCTAAGGGATTATGGTATTATCAAGCCTATCGGGCATTCATCTTGGGTATCTAACTTAGTTCCATTCAATAAGAAGAATGGTGATATAAGATTATGTGTTGACTTTAGAAACTTGAGCATATCATCATTAAAGGATAACTATCCACTGCATAATATGGAAGCCATGTTGCAAAAGGTGACTGGCTATGAGTAAAAGTGGAGTATGAGTAGTACAAGACTGCATTTACCACTCCATGGGTCACCTATGTATATGTTAGAATTCCATTTGGTCTAACCAATGCAGGTGCTAATTTTCAAAGGGCTATGGGTGTAGCCTTTTCTGATTTTATTGATTTGTTTTTGGAAATCTACTAGGATGACTTGACTACGTACTCCAAGAAAGAAGAGGATCATTGTATGCACTTAAAGAATATTTTTCTCAAGGCCCTAGAGTATGGAATCTCACTCAACCCAGAAAAATATTCTTTTGGAGTCACTGAAGGCAAATTACTGGGGCATTTTGTGTCAAAAGAAGATGTGAGAATTGACCTTGAGAGGGTAACTACCATTGAAAATATTCCACAACCAAAGAATGTGAAGGGAATTCAATCATTCTTTGGTCAGATTAACTTCTTGAGGAGATTTGTTACAAATTTTGCAGAGATCACTGGCCCTATATCCAAGATGTTGAAAAAGGGTGAGAAAGTGGAATGGACTGAAGGGCCAAGTAAGGCGTTTCAAGAAATTAAGCAAGCATTGAAGGAGGCCCAATTTTTCAGGACTCTTGACTTTTCCAAGCCACTACAAATATTTTCATTTGCATCATTTTACACTATTTCTATATTTCTACTACAAAAAATCAAGAAGGATTTGAACAACCCATTGCCTTCTTCAACACATCTCTTCAAGCTACAAAATTAAAATATGATTTGACTGAGAAAAAAGCATATGCACTGGTTAAATCTATAAAGAACTTTAGGACTTATCTTGTAGGAGCTATAGTCATAGCTTATTTTTCAAGTGCAGTTGTAAAGGACATCTTTATCCAACAAGAAGTCACAGGTAGGAGGTGTACATGGATAAACATAATACAAGAGTTTAATATTGACATCCAAATCACCAAATTGGTGAGAGGTCAAAGATTGTCCAAGATAATTTCCAAGGTGAACCTTAATGCCAATCAAATAAATATTGAGGATGATTTTGATAGATCATACATTTTTGATATGGAAAACTTTGATTGGTATAAGAGTGCCATCTATTACTTATAGAAGATGCAATGCCCAAAAGGATTAATTGATAGTGAAAAGAGGACTCTCAAGTTACATGCCATCAAGTATGTTATTGTTAATGGTAAGTTATGGTGGAGGAATCTAGATGGTGTTATGTTGAAATGTGTAGACAAGGCCAAATCTTCTGAATTATTGAGTGAGATGCATAGTGGAGTGTGTGGTGGGAACTATATCGTTAAAACTACTACCCACGAGGTCTTAAGAGTTGAATTTTGGTGACCTATAGTTTTCAAAGATTCTCACAAACTAATAAGAACATGTGATGCGTGCCAAAGGTTTTCTGGGAAGCTAAAATTCTTAGGTAATTTACCACTCGGACTAGTTGCAGTTTAGGCACCATTTCAATAGTGGGGCATTGATTGCATTGCAGAGATATATAATAAGTCTAGCAGAGGTCACTCTTGGATTCTTGTTGCTAAATGGGTATGTGTACGATCATCATGGAAAAAATAGGCTGTTAAGTGACGATAAAATTTAAAAAAAATCAGAGTTAGGCAACTTGACATAAAAATTTGAATAAGTTATCTATATTATTTCAAAAATATGTAAGAATAGAATCTGTAGAAAATTGAATGTATTTTCTAAAATACTACGTTTATTTTAAAAAAATAAAAAAATTATTTGGTGAAAATTTGAAATTTCAATGTAGTAGTACTTAAATTTGAGGGAAAAAATAAGAAGTAGGTGTCTGTCTGACCACCCTAACCACAATAAAATGATAGTATTTTTTTATAATATTTTAGAAATAAGTAGAGGAATCATGTCCCGATGTGATGCATATTTTTTTGTAATTTTTTTCCAAGTAAATAGGGTAAACCAATAATAGTGGTGTACAATTTTGATGAGGAAGGAAATTTGTAAAAATGCTCACACATTCGAAATTTCATGTTTTTAAGGGTTTGTTCGAACTAGGGGGTTCGGACGAACCCAAAAGAGGGGTTTGGTCGAACCCCTAGTTCGATTGAACCCCTAGTTTGAGCGAACCCCCTTTTGCATTGTGGGTTCACTTGAACCCTATGATGTCACGTTTCTTCATAGAAATGAAAGAAAAATTCAAAAAAAAAGAGGGGTTCGAGCGCACCCCCCTTCACCCTTTCAAGCGAAAGGGGGTTCATTCGAAGGGGGGTTCGCTCGAACCCCCCTTTTTTGCCCTTCTCCCCCTCTTCCACCAAATTTTAGCAGATTTCTGCCCTTCGAAGCTCGGGTTGAGAATGAAAATGGAGGAGACTTCACAAACCCAACAAAAATATGGTAGTCCTCAGAACAAGCTATCCAATGAATTAAATTTTAATATGTTTTGGTTTTATTATGTATGTGTTTTTTTAGTTTTATTAAACATAGGTTTTCACCAAAAATCAAGCTCTTTGTTTTGCACATGTGGAAAAATAGCAGATTATCAAAATAAAAAAATAAAAAATGCGTTGAGGCTGGGTATTGATGTCCTTGATCCATTAAAAAAAAAAATTGAATTTCGACTCATACAAAAAAAGTTATGTTGTATATAGTCCGCCTATATCTGAATTGCAATTGCTTTGACTTTGAAACTTGATTAAGGAAAAAATATTCAATAAAAAACTATGAGACCAAATGAAAGTGCTATATATCGTAGTTGCAAATCTAAATTTGAAAAAATTAGAATTTTATCCTTCATACAAAAAAATTTATGTTGTATACGGTGAGCGTCACTTTTTTAAAATGTTGTTTTCTGAAAAAAAAAATCAGTTTTCGTGGGAGATGGAAAAAAAAGTTGAATCTGATTCCAAAAATTTTGAAAAAAAAAAAATTAGAATCTACAAACAAAATGTGATGAGACTCTAGTTTGCATCATCTTCAAATTCCTCACGGTTTAGCCCCTATAGGTTCCCGAATATGAAGATTTAGTTAAAAATAATAATTGCAGTGTCTAGTTTCGCCAAAAATTGTAAACCACTATTGTGGGATCGCCAGTAATTAATTATGATTTTTTTATTACAACTTTTAAAAAATTTAAAAACTTGTATGTCTAACCACCTTAACTTCGTCAAAATTTCATGGAATTTTTTTTTTTTTTAGATCCTATAGTATGCAAAGTATAGAATGTGATGCATGTTTCGGATTTAAAAAATGTGATACCGTTTGAAATCTATAGATGTTTTTCAATTACCCTGTCAATTAGGACTTTACTTGTAATTCAAATAGAAAATAAATAATAATTATTTATTAAATTAAAAGTAAAGCATAGTTTATATTGGTGGAAAGCTGAGAATCTCATTTAAAAACCCTTTTTGTTTCATCAATTTTGGATTAAAAAAAAGTCATCAGCCACATGGGCCATCATATCACTTACATATTGCCACTTTTTGGCCCATCATAATCATGCACATACCCAAATATTACTTCACAAAATGGGTGGAAACAATTCCACAAAAAGGATCAACAAGTAAAGTGGTTATTGATTTCTTGATGGATAATGTACTGACCAAGTTTGGAGTGCTTGAAAAATTTGTTTGAGACAATGCAATGTGTTTTAGGTCTAAATAATCTACTGACTTCTTCTCAAAACATGGAATTGAAGTTTTTTATTCTTCACCATATCACCCATAGGGTAATGGCCAAGAAAAATCAAGCAATAAAAGCTTGATGAAGATCATAAATATTATTAAGAAAAAAAAGAGCTTGGGATTCCAAGTTGAAGTTAGCTTTGTGAGAAGATAGAGTAATTGTCAAGAAGGTCACCGGTTATTCTCCACTTGATCTAGTTTATGGTATTGCAACTAGGTTACCTCAAAACAACCTCATGAATATGTATAATTTTGTCCACAATTATGATGAAGACACATGTGATGAGATGCAACACATGATTGATGCTTTGATGGAAGTGGATGAGACCAGAAGAGATTCTCAAAAAAGGAATGTTAAATTACGATGCAAGTCAAGAACTTGTATGACAAGAAATCATTTTCAAGAAAATTTCAAGTAGGAGACATTGTGTTGATGTGGAATGCAAGATTTGAGGATAAGGGTAAACATGGAAATTTTGATGCATTATGGCTACACCCTTATTTGATTAGCAACACTCATGGTGAAGAATCATACTTCCTACAAGATCTAACATGTGAACTTCTTGAGTTTCCAATACACATGGACACTTCTTGAAGCCATATTTCTCTTGAAATATGTTATCTTCCATGTACATTTTAGGTTTTGTATATCTCGCTATATAGGTGCATTTTCTTTGGTCGGTTCTGGTCTTGCTACCTTGTCCAAGTAGTTTCCTAGTTTTGGTTCTCTATAATTGGCCTGCTTCATCTTGATATTTTGTGATCTTGCTCTATTCTAGAAGAACAAACATCCCCAATAGGAGCCACTGGTGGAACCCCTAAAAATATTTGCATTCTACTGATAAATTTTGTAAAACATGGCTATTTTTTATGATCTAAACATGTCATGGGGCTTAGGGTCTAGTTTTATCTTTGTTTTAGGCTTTTTGTGTCCCTATAATACTCTCTAAAAATCCTAAGCCTAAATCCCCTTGCAGATGTTCTATTTTGTTCTTGACCTCCTATCACCGATTCTCGGTCACTCAAGTTATGACTTATGCTATTACACTCATCCTTTTACCAGCCCCTCAATCCTAAGATTTCAATGGTCACCCATTGTTTTATTTTAAAATTTTCTTTGTCATACGAGTTTATAATCTTTAAAATATTTTCCAAGGTCCTAGGTCTAAGATTTTGTTTTTCAAAATTTCTCTAAACTCTCTGCCTAATGCTTTATGTCCCCCTTCCTTCATATGCCTAACTATACCCCTTTTAATTCCTAATAGTTTACATGTACATATATCATCATTTGATACAAGTCGTTGGATTTGGAAGACTTCATATTGATCGCTCCCCACACCCCCACTTGGTTTCATTTTCTATTGAAATATTCGGGCAGTGTGGCAAGCGAGCGCCATGTGTCATATTTTTCAGTGAGCCCTGTCATCCTCTAAGACAATGATTATTAAGCTTCGATGGAATCAACAACGGGTATGAATTGATGTGGCTGCATCTAGATCATTTCGCATGCCCCTACTTGATTTTAATATTCATTAAAATAAGCTCATGGGCTAGTGGGCAGATGACATGTGTCCCCTTATCAACAGGACCCATTGAGCTTCAAAGGCAATGAATGCTCCTTTTGATGAGATTGGTGGTTGACGTGGGGTGGCATGGGTCAATCTTGGTCATTCCCTTCCAATCCGTAGGGGACCCACCCTCATCTCCCGTCTCTTAGAAGGGAAGTGGGGAGACACCACATGGAATGATCAAAACCATTGAAGGAACTATATAAAAGAGGAAATATTATGGAAATATTTTGACATAAGGATATAAGTATTAAAGCTCATGCTACTAAAGTAAAAATTTTAAGCACATGGTTAAAAGTGAGCCAAATATTTTAGTCACAATCGTTTGACATATTCGGATGCTACACACTAAGGAAAAATACTTGAAAGTTCAAGAACACACAAATATGAAGCATTGGATTGAATATGAGCCCTTCCTCACCTCCCTGTTGTTGAAATATACACATGGGTTAAACCAATGGGGAAGCTAAGAAGTGGATTTTCTCAATGCTAGTAAAAGAGGTGGAGCCTACGAGTGACTTGGAGGCTTTGCCACATAGCTTAATTTTGATTGGTCGATGATAATGGAGGTCTACCATAAAAAATTTCAAACATCTTTAACTTAATATAGATTGTTGGTGGGCCCATCTCATTATGCAATCCATGATCGACATTCAAAGTTGGTATTGAAGGAAAACAAGTCATTCTAGTTCACACAAGCAAACCATAATGGTGGATAAGACACAGAGCTACTAAATTGGAAAGCTTTAAAGCCATAAAAACTCATTTTAAAGCATAATTGTAGTTTGTTAAAAGCATTTTGTGTATTCTAGGATTTCATGCTATGATTTTCATGCTCGTTCAAAAAATAGTTTAGGGTTTTCCAACATTCGCAAAACCAATAAGTAAAATTAACACTTTGCCTCTAAATTGCTTAGAATCTTGCTTAGTTGTGCTTTTTCCATCATTCTAAAAGTAGGGTTTTCTTGTTTAAAGAATTTCTTTTTAGTTTTGATGTCCATTTTTAAATAATTAGCTTGTCTAGTCCTACTATTATTTTGTGTCAAACCCTTGCCTAAGTTGTAAGCTTCCATTTTCCTGAAAGAAACCCTAAATTCATGGCACCGAAAGCTAAAGAATCTGCATTAAAGAATAAGCTTCTAGTTCAAAACCTCCTCTTAGACCCCTAGTTCAAGATTGGACTAAACAATTGAAGCCCTCAACCTCTGAAAAACCTAAGGGCCAACTATTATTCCGTGGTACACAAGTTGTAGAGGGCCTTGTGGATAAACAGTGTGCAATTAAGGATGCCACATTTCCCTAAACTAGATGGACAATGTTTAACTACTGGTTTGGAAATAGAAATTATGGCATTCTTTTTGGCAACCCATGGAATTTGGATTTGGAGAATTTTTTAGTCCCAAATATCTATATGGATGTGGACTTACTGAAGGCAGTGGTTGCAAACTATGATCCAGTCTCAAGGACTGTGAGGACATTTGATGGAATAGACATGGTCAAAGTCATAAGGGATAAAATTGTTGAAATTTTCAAACTCATAGAATGGAGTGAGGACATGGTGCCAATTGATGAAAAGACACTCAAGGCTAAGTATGAAAAGGGCAGACATACATTCAAAATTTCAATATTATATAACTATTTGGCATATATTGATGGCCGAAGGATCATCTTGGGCTCATCAGACAAGGAGCCCTACCCAATCAATTATTTTGTGTCCTACTTCCAAAGGACTTTCTACTCTATGTGCCAAATTATTGGTTATGACCCAGCTACAGGCATTCCCATGGCTTGGATGTATATGGAAGCACACATCCAACATCCCAAATATTGCACACTTTATGATTATGGAGGGTACCTAGCATTTAAGATTCATGAGGGCCTGGTCAAATTGAAATAGGGTAAAGATGGGGTTAGATTCTGTTGGTACTCTTTATTCATGCACATGATTTTTTTTAGAGGAGTTGTATATTTCGGTAATGATATGAAACTAGAATAGAAGAAGGGTGATTTGGATCTGCTTGTCCAATGTTGGACTACAGTCCTTGATAAGGATGATAGGAAATTTTATTATGTTATGTTTCAAAATTTGTTTGCCTCCAAGTTGAGGAGAGTATTGATTGTGAACATGTCAAGGATTCCTACAGCCTTGCATGATTTTTTGAGGCCTAAGGACAAGAGGCCAGATTTAGACATTGATCAAAATTGGGGGGATGTTATACCTTACCCCAACTATACATTTTAAAGAGTTTAGGGCACAACTATCTCACACTATATGTTGCCCAAGGATGTTCCAGAAAGGATTGGTTTTCTAGAGGTGATGTGGTAACTTGGGAATGTGGAGAATAACCACTTGAAGGATCAAGATAAGGGAACATTTTCCCCCTCATATACATGCTTCTCTGATTTTTTTATGATCAAAAGAGGATGGGATAAAATAAATGATTGTGAGCACCATAAATCTGCAAATAGCTTAAACCTCAACACTTTTTAGCATGGTGAGTTCAAAACTAAGCAAATAAACTAATGCTCCTATGAAATAATACATTATACTTCATAAACAAAATAACAAAACAAACTAATTGAAAGCATAAAAGAAGCACAATGTATACCTATCCCATAGTGGATTGGTGCTACTCTTTGTGTGGAAAGTATCCTTTTCCCAACCCTTGACAAGCTTAATGATAAAAACGCCTTGAAGATACTATGATTATAAAGTGGATAAAATTAGCTCCCAATGTGAAGAGAGTAACTTTGCTCAAAATATGGATGAAAATGATGAAGAAAAGCCTTGGATTTATAGAAGATTTTGAGAGAAGAAGAGGAAAAGTTGAGAAATGTGGGACTAATCATCAACCAATAGATTCACGCCACTTGTAAAAATGTGAGAGGAGAAAGCTTGAGCACATTTTGGTCTTTGTACAAGATAAATGCAATTAGGTGAGTTTGAAATTTTAAAAATGCATTAAATACATATGGTTGAGAGTTTTTTTTGGGGGGGGGGATTTGTTTGGACAAAAAAGTCAAACAAATAGAGTTAATGAGGGCATATTCCTTGGGAATATGCTTTGTGAGGAAAATAGAGTTTTAATAAATCAAAATAAATGATTTATTGTGCAAGTGGGAAAAACTAGAGGATGGGACATGGATTAGGCTTACCATTAATCAAGGATTTGATTAATTAAGTTGATGATTAGGTGATTGTGACATTCAATTTATTTTTTTGGAATTATTTAAATTGAATGACAAGATAAATAATATTTAGAGATTTAATTAAACATTTGGGTTTATTTAATTAAATGGAATAACTTTAGGAGATTAATTAAATAATTTTATTTATTTAATTAAGTGGGTGAATATGATTAAATATGATTAATGCATGATATCAATTTTGCATGTCTACATTTTACCCCTCTTTGAAGCAATGTACTTATTGCATTGGTTCAAATAATGATGCTGCCAACATCGAAATAAAAAAAATTCTAACTTTTTCAGATGCACTAGCGGAAAGAAGTATATCAGTACATTTTCCCCCTCAAGAGATCGAGCGAGAAGTTCAATTTGAGGTCGATCTTGTGACAAAGAGTTCAAAATGGATGTATGGATGGTTAGACTAATAGATATATATGATAATGATAATGAGATATTTTTAAGATTCTTAGAATAAAAAATCTATATTATCCTAAATGACTTAAATGATAATGCAAATGAGATGTTTATAAGATGCTTAGAATAACAAATCTATATTATTTTAAACATCTTTAAATGATTATGCAATGCATGTGAGATGGATGAGATGGATGATGTTGATGAAGTGATACTCATGTTAGCATGGAAGAGGATAGAAGAATGATAGGGATCAACCCTTGAATCCAAGAAGATGCAAAAGTCCCACAAATCTCTTAGTTGTCGAGAATTTATTAGATATGATGATGAATGATGATGATGTATTGCTTATCTAGGGATGGGAGAGATAAAGAGCATAACTTTCCTTATGTTTGATAACACACATATGTATGATGCATCAAGGTATAAAGAACTAAGATAGCATTGCACCTAGTGTGATGGACTTTGACTCAGCAATCAGATAGGAGTATTTTTGTTCACACTTGACATACGAAACCTTATTCAAAATGTAGCTTAGATATTCTAGACATCTTGGACCAAAACATAAAAAGGAAAGCCTTATTATGTGGTCAACACGACACCTAAAGCATCCTCCCTACAAAAAAAACAAAGCACGCATGATGAAGTTATTTTACAAGAACATCCAACAAGAAAAGAAGAAGAAAAGATAATGATTGTTGCCCCATTCCTTTCTCTCTAAATCTTTTTGTTTAGACATCATCGAGAGGTCATTGGAATGAGCGCAATAATATAAATCCAAATAAAAGATAAAGTAAACAAGAAAGCTAATGTTCTTCATATTGCTAGCCAAGACTAAACTATGGTGATGCCTAATGTTGATGTCCATCACAGGAAGGTCGCATTCCTAGGACATGTTGTGATCAGGTGATAATGAGATTTTCATTGGATGATAAGCTATTGATATTCCAAGTTGATCAACTTGTTGACTCACTGATCTAGACTTGATACTTTGACGATTAGGCATTCACCTTTGAACCTGGTAGACTTTCTTTTGATTAACTTACCATAGGATGAAGGTGATAATTGATTTATTATGAGTGATGATTATTGCAAGTGAAAGCGAGATGAGACAGATGCACCATTTTAGGTTTTTTCAAATATTTGGATGTTTTTGTTGTTTTTGAAATGTTTTGAGGTTGTTTTTGGTATTTTTTTAAAAAATTCAATGTTTTTGGTATTTTCGAGATTTGACCAAGAGACTAACTTAAAAACCTATCCTAGGGGTCTTTGGAGTTGATCAATAGATTAGCCTTGCCTACGTTATACACATAGAGACCACGTAGTTCGACTAATGATAAACTTGTCTCAATGATGAGATAGATGGGCAAACAAATTGCCATTGCGACGGACGCCTAAAGGACTGACCTAAGATGTCTGAGGGGATGATCAAAAATCAACCTTGTCTATGTTCTAGCTCAGAGACAACGTAGTTCAGTTGGTTGACTTTATTTTTGGGTTTTTCAACTTTTGACATGTTTTGGATTTTGATGGATTTTTTGAATTTTTTTGGATATTTGACATGATTTTTCGTATGTTTTTGGATTTTTGACATGATTTTCTAAATGTTTTTGTATTTTTGATGTTAAGGAAGATCACAAGTATATACATGAATCTAATCTGATGTCAGTACAAACATGCCCCCAATGTGATAGACTACTTCAATAAAGGTGGGATAAACTGACCTTAGGAATGTGCCAAGTAGTACTAGGGTGGAACATGATATGAACACAAGATCAAGCTATGGTACAATCATGAATGGATGATAAAAGGATAAATGGAATGTAATGGATAAGTGAGTGTGTCGAATAAGCCATGAAGGTCCTGGTGGATGGAGAGTGCTATATTTAAGCTTGGTGCCTGTTTGCCAAGTTTTCACCAAGGTACTTGTCCAAACCGCCACCAAAGTATTTTTGTATTTTTTTATTTTTTTGTTGTCACCAAGATGCCTGTTTACCAGGTTTTCATTAGGGTGTCCATTTTTTCAAGACATTTTCTGATTTTATTTTTTTTGTATTTTTTGGTTCTATACCTTGAAAGATTTTAGGCATAAAACTTTTTTAGATGGGAGTTTTTCATGGGCTCCTACAGGGGTTCACCTTCTAGTGTTGACAATTGATATGCCCCTAATTTATAGCTTGTTGTGATGACAAAAGGTCCCAACCAGTTGGGCTCAAATTTTCCTTTATTTTATGGGTTTGGTACATTCTTCATTTTCTCTTTAGAACAAGTTCGCAGAATTGGAAGGTCTGCCTCCTGATCTTCTTGTTATAACTCCACTTAAGTCAGTTTTGATACACTTGTAGATGGTTTAGGGAATCCATATGTCGCTCATCTAGCAACTCCATCTCATTAAGTCGTGAGACCCTGTATTCATCTGTGATGAGGTTTTGCAATGATATTCTCAAGGATGGGAGCTCGATCTCAATAGGGAGGATGGCTTCTTATCCGTAGACTAGGGAGAATGAGGTGGCTCCTATTGGTGTGTGAATGCTGGTGTGATAGGCCAATAAGGCAAGATTTAGCTACAGATGCTAGTCACGACCAACTTCATTGATTGTCTTCTTAAGGATTTTCAAGATGGTTTTTTTGGTAGCTTTTGCTTGGTCATTGCTTTGGGGATAGTACAAAGTGGAAAAGCGATGTTAGATATTGAATTTATGGCAAAGGTCACAAACGTCCTAATTTTTGAAAGGTGTCTCGTTATCTAAGATAATAGCTTGGGGGACACTGTATCGGAAAATGAGGTAGTTCAGGATGAACTTGGATATCTACTTTCCCGTTATGTACGTCATGGGAATGGCTTCCACCCACTTTGTAAAGTACTTTGTGGCAGTGATGATGAACTTGTGGCCATTGGATGTGGTGGGTGTGAATTTTCCAATGAGATTGAGCCCCCATTGTGAAAAGGGCCAAGGTGTAACAATAGGGTGAAGCTCTTGAGCTAGTGCATGAATAAGGTTCCCATGCTACTGGCACTGCAAACATCTTCTGACGAAGTCATGTGCATCTATCTCCATTGTGGGAAAGTAGTATCCAGTTTTTAGCAACTTCTTAGCCAAGGTCATACCACTTGAGTGTGATCCACAAATACCATTGTGTACCTCAGTTAATGTAATCAAGGCTTCCTCAGTGTTTAGGAAACACAATAGGGTTCCTTCAATGATCCTACGATAAAGGGTTTCTCCTAGGATGACAAAGCGGGTTGACTTCTTGACGAAGGCTCATTTAAGGTTCGGGGTTATATCGGCGGGAAAGACTCATATTCTTAAATAGGTGTACACGTCATGATACCAAGGATCATCAGGACCAATGATTTCATACATAAATTCAGACTTTGGTAAAAGAAACTTCTCTACAAGGAGTTCTTGTTTTGGGACGTCACATAGGATTTCCAAGAGTGATCTAATTGTTGACATTGTGTCCGCTGCTTTGTTGTTTTCTCTAGGTAGTTGTTCAAATGTGATATCGATGAATGGCATTTTGAGGCTCTCGATCAACTTCTTGTATGGATTCAGTTTGTCATCTTTTGTCTAATATTCATCGTTTACTTGATTGATTACGAGCTGAGAGTCCCCATATACCTTTAAATCCATGATTTTCCATTGTACTACAATCCTTAAGCCTATGAAGAGAGCCTCATACTCTGTTATGTTATTTGTGCATGGAAATGATAGTTTGTAAGATTTGGGTATGCAATCTCCTTGGGGAGTTATGAAGAAAATCCCTGCTCATGATCTATGTTGCATGTAAGATCCATTAGAATACATCTTCTAGTGGTTTGCAACACTTAGGCTAAAAATTGATTCATCAAGGAATTTTGAAATGAGTGGATTTTTTGCATATATAGGAGCCTCTCCTAGCTGATCTGCAATTGATTGTCCCTTGATGGCCTTGCACTCCACATATTCAATGTCACGCTCTATCAATATCATGACCCACTTGGTTTTTCGTCTTGTGAGAGTGGCTTTAGAAAGTAGGTACTTGAGAGAATTTATCTTCTTGATCAACTTGATTTGATGAGCCAACATGTAGTGTCTAAACTTTTGGGTTGCAAATACAACTGCTAGACAAGCTTTTTCAATAGGAGTATAGTTTAGCTCATGTCCCACCATAGTTCTGCTAATATAGTATATTGCTCTCTCTCTTCCTTTTTCATTGTGTTGAGCTAATAGAGCACCGAGAGCTGCCATGGTTGCTAAAATGTATAGGATCAATGGTTTTCCTAGGGTTGGTGGCATCAAAATTCGTGGTGTGAGAAAGTATTCTTTTATTTTGTTAAATGTTTGGTCACATTTGTCATCCCACTTGAATGTTATTACCTTGTGGAGTAGATGAGAGTATCAGATCTATTTATCTGTTTGTTGCACTATAAATCTGTGGATGGACTGGAGCCTACCTTGTAGACCTATCAGCTTCTTTAGTGTCCTGGGTGCTTCCATATCGAGGATCACCTTGAATTTGGCGAGATCCACCTCTATTCCTCTCATTGACACTATATATCCTAGGAGTTTGCTTGATTGCACCCCAAAGACGCATTTCTTTGGGTTGAGGCAGACCTTATACTTTTCCAATCTATCAAAAATAGAACTCAAGGCTACTATGTGGTCTTGTCTTTTTTTGGATTTATCCAATATTTCATATGTGTAGTCTTCCACTATCTTATGAATCATGTCGTGAAATATTAGTTTCATGGCTCCTTTGTATGTTGCACCTGCATTCTTTCACCCGAAAGGCATCATGTTCCAACAGTAGGTCCCCCATGGACATGTGAACGTTGTCTTGTCTTGATACTCCTTTTCTATCATAATCTGATTGTATCCAGAAAACCTATCCATTAGCGAGAGTATCTCGTGTTTGGTCATCATATCCACTATCATGTTGATATTTTGTAGCAAAAAGTCATCCTTAGGACATGCTTTGTTTAGGTCTCTAAAATCGGTGCAGATGTAGATGCCCCCATTTGGATTTGAAACAGGTACAAGATTTGACACCCATTCAGGATAATCAATTGGCCTTATGAATCCCGCATCCAAGAGCTTCCGCAATTCCACTTTGACTAACAAGGCTATCTGGGGGTGCATCTTTCTCAACTTTTGTCTTACTAGTTTTTCCCCTAAATAGATAGCTAAGTGATGAACCACGAATTCCAGATCGAGACCCGACATGTCAGCATAGGTCCATGCAAAGTTCACTTTTCTTTATTTTAAGAATGCGGCCAAAATTTCTTGTTCCTCTACCATAAGTGATTCAGCATAAAAGGTGATGTGTGGTACCTCCTCTATTCCTAGATTGACGAGGTTACACTGTTGTGCTAGGACTACTGATTTTTCTTGATGAAGTGCGGTAGGGGGAGATTGAATCCTTCATCCTCCAGTGCCTTAGAGAGGTTTTAAACATTGGATGCATCCTTTATTTTTACTATTTTATGGTTAGAGAGTGCCACAGTGTGGTTTTCACTCAATGTCCTTGAGATTTTTCTTAATTGTTCACTTTTGTGACTAAAAGACTCAATTGTCTCCCCATAATAGGCTTGTGTGTTCAATGTGATGTCGAATCCAACTTTATGATATCCACATGGTACTAAATCCCTTAATCCCATGAACTCTGAGATATCCTCATCGTTTTTTAAGGTGTCTAGAACCAGTGATCCTCGTTGGTCATAGTTGATTAGTTGGGGGTAAAATAGGTTTATTTTGTGAGTTTGGTGGTTTGACTCAAAAGACAAGGTGCTAATCATGAGTAGGGAGGAGTCTTCAAAAAGCATGGTTAGGCCAGTTATGGTATCCTCATCATCACTACTACTATAGACGTCAGTTATATCAAAGGTGAAGTTATCTAGGGGCAGACCTATAGATACTGGTAATCGTAGGGCAACTATCAATAACTGAGGGGGATTCTTGGCTTTCTTAATTGGGGGACCTCAACCACGTATGGTTATACTCAGAGGGGTACACCCAAGGCCAAGATTGTTCATTCATCTCTCAACAATGATGGGTTCCAATCGTCCATTGTTGTTCCTTCCAAGGCTTTCATTTCTATTGTAGCCCATACCAAGCATCATTGTAGGCCTATGTTTCTTTCATCTATGAGAAGATTAGGTGCAGGTCTCTCATCTTGGTATAGTGAACTTAAAATTTCTCTTTCATCCATGTCCTCCCAACTTAGATCCCCCCAACATCAGAATCTAGAAGGATCTGCCTTGAAAGTGTGAGAGGGTGTTTGAGCTGGTTGGGGTTTCCCATGTGACCTAGGAGATTGAGGTAACTCTCCTACAATAAAAGCATTCTTCTTCATTCTATATTCTCCACACCCGTTGTCTTAGATCATGAGCTTGATGTCAAATAAGTTAGGAATGGAGGGTGTCTTTTTCCTAGAAGTGGAGGTGATGTTGGATGGGTCTATGTATGAAGTGGAGGGACCTTCATCATTTTTTAGGACCTAGGGGACTTTGTAGAACTTGGCTTCCAAATTCTTGCAATAGGAAAAAGGTTCAGGGTCAACTTGAATTGTGATCTCTTCATTTTGGTACGATAATTTGACACATTGGTGGAATGTTGAGGCGACCGCCTTCATCCCATGGATCCATGGGCATCCCAGGAGGATATTATATGAAAAATCAAGGTCGAGTACCTAGCATGTGGTTTCCATAATAGTTGGCCCTACTTGGATTGGGAGTTTGATAGTGCCTTGAGACACTCTTTCCTGGTCATCATATGCTCTGATTGTAATGCCTTTGTCTTTCTCAATGGAATCCTCAGAGATTCCCATATTTTTTTATGAGCTTTAGTGAAAAGATGTTAAGGCATGCACCTCCATCCACCAAGACCCTTTTGAATTTACTCTTGTGGACCAAGACTTCAAGGTGTAACACACGGTTATGATATGGTTGGTCGAGGAAGTCCTAATTGGAAAAGGTGAGGAGAATCAGAATGGTAATTTTACTGACCATAGCTTGAAACTTCTTCGTATCAAGGTTGGGGGAGATGGTAGATGAATTTAATGCTTGTTCAAGTATTTCCCTGTGGGAGGCTGAAATCTTCAGTAACTCCATGATGGAGATCTGAGTAGGGGTTATCTTTAATTGATCCAGGACGTTGTAACCATTAGGGACATATTTTTGGTTTGCAATGGGGGTCTTAGATGGTTGTGATGCCCCCACAATAGTGACCTTGTTGGCACGTGTGGTGACTCCACAATCAAAATTGGCTCCCTTGATGCTAACAACAGTGACCAATTCGTCGAGGCATACAACAACTCCTTCGTATACATGGTTCACTTTGCCAAAAAAATTCTTGTTTTTATCATTTCCTTGATTGTGGTTGGGCATCATATTTGTGTATATTTCTTGGTTACCAGTTGGTTGCTCAACATTTATGATTTTATCATCAATGAGATCCTGGATGATGTTTTTCAATTTCATGCAGTTGGCAGTCGTGTGTCCCTTGAGTTTACGATAATCAAACAAGATATTTTCGTTGTACCAAGGTGGCTTCACCTGGGGTTCAGTGTAATTATCATGGGTGGGGGCTTTGATGAGGCTCTCATTAACCAAATTTTTCATGATGGATTCAATTGATTCTCCATGGGCTTTGAATTTCTACTTGGGGGGATACTTGTTTCGTGGAGGTGGTCCTCCTTAATTATTGAGATTATTGATCTGATTTTGGGGTGGTTGCTAGTTTACCATATTTTTTTGCGTGTTATTCTAATTATTGTTCTACGGTTGATGATGATGCATTTGATTATTTTTCTTGGGAATGCTAATGACAACCTTGGCATCCACTACTCCATCATTGGTGACATTTTGGTTCTTCGCCCATGTGTGAGGTTTATCATTATAGCTAGTGGATGGGTGACTGTCTTGATGTTCAAGATAAGTAGGTGTGCTCCCTTTTGTAACAAGGTCTCATTCAATATTGAGCACCTTGGGGATTAGTTGATCGTACATGGTCATGCATTGCATCTTCAAGTAGAATGCCAAGGGTTTATTTGTATTGGCAATGATGGTAAGGACGTGTTGTTCTTCTGTCATGACCCACTTGCTTTGATTGGCCTTGGCTCACCATCATTGGAGAAAGGTGGTGAATGATTCCCCCTTACTCTGTTTGAGCATTGAAAGTTCTTCCAAACTAACATCCACGTAAATGTTGAATTCATAATTTTGGAGGAATGCGTCTTTGATTTCCTGAAATGTTTCAATGCCATTAGGTAGATGAGAAAACCATTCCATAGCATCACTGACCAAGCTTCGAGGGAATAGCCACATTAGATATGTGTCATTGTATGTGACTTCCATGCAATATACCTGAAACTCCATGATGTGATCTTTAGGGTTTCCTATCTCGCGATATTTATCAAATTTGGGGATTTTGAATCCCTTCAAGAATGGTACCATTGCCAAGATTTTGTCAAATGGATAGGGGCACAAGTTGTTGGGTGTCCTAATTGTCTTTCCTGATTGAAGATCTAGCATTTGTTGCAAGAGAAATTTTATTTTTGCCATCACGTCACCTTGTGGATCAGGAGGTGGGGTGAATACGTTCTAGGGTGTGGGATTAATGGTCAGGTTGTTGGTGGGAGTTTGTTGCAAGCTTCCTTGAGCAAGTGATGCATGTGTTCGTTGTTAAGCCAACAACGCTTGTTGTTGGTTGTGTTGTTGTTATGCCAACAACACTTGTTGTTGGTCATGTTGCTATTGTGCCAAAAACGCTTGTTGTTGGTCGTATTGTTGTTGTGCCAACAATGCTTGTTATTGGTCATATTGTTGTTGTAATTGATAATCTTGCAAGGCTTGCTGATACGCTTCTTCTTGTGCTTGTTATTATTCTTGTGCTTGCACTTGCTAAGCTTGAAATTGGGCTCATGCTTGAGCGTGTGCTTGTTGGACTGCTTGTGCAATTTGAGCGGTTTGTGCAGCTTGTGCGGCTTGAGTGGCTTGAGCGGCTTGGGCTGCTTGTGCGGCTTGAGTGGCTTGGGTTGCTTGTGCAACTTGTGCGACTTGAGCTGCTTGCACAACTTGTGCGGCTTAAGTTTCTTGTGCAACTTGGGTGTCTTGTTGTTGATGTAATAAAGCTTAAGCTTGAGCAGCCTATTGTACTTGTTGTGCTTGTTATGCTACTAATTGTTATTGTTCTTGTTGAGCATCTAGTTGTGCAGATTACTCATTTTGGAGCACCTTCTATTGGGTGGCTTGTCAAGCAACTTGCAACACGAGGGTGAATGAATTCATTGTGTTGTGTCTTGGTAGTGGTAGCAGTGGATTGGGAAGAGTGTGGACCATTGTGATGAGTGGAACAGTCATGTTGATGATTGGGGTTTGATTTGTGGATGGTGTGATCGAGATGCTTGGTCCCTGGGAGACCATTCTTTGAGGAATAGTGGATGTATTGATCCTTGAGGTTGCTTGGATGGTTTCCATTTTTTGTTGCGATATCGATGGTAAGGTAGGTGGATTTGATATGATGCTTTGATTTGATTGATTGATGGCGAGAAGAGTTGGAAGACCCATCCTGAGGGATGATGTAGATGTGAGTGGTAGAGATGGAAATGGTGTATTCCCTTGAAGTGACGATGAGGAGTCAAAGACTCCCTTGGATCCAAACAAGTCACCTTCTCCTCATGAGATAGGGAGAGGTTTGCATGTCCGGAGGATAATTTGGTGTTGCATGAAATGAGGATGAATTGGTATGATTATGAAACATGAGCGAGACATAAGGCTGTAATAGATTCAATGGGATGGATGGATTCGGTGTGGTGCTTGTATCCAACTCTCTTTTGTTCACAAGGTGATTTTTTTGGAGTTCGTGAAGCATGGCACTTCCCTTGTTAACAACCGATGGGGTTGAAGTGATAGATGATATGATTTGGGGGATGTCTTAAGTGATGTTTTGATTCAAAAGTGTGGATGATGTTGAGGGCATGATCCCAAGAGTTCTTTCCACAATACTACTTATGTCATAGTTGGAAGGGAGTTTATCCCCTTCATTTGCCAACTCAAGTATGTATTGGGAGGGATAGAACCTTATCATAGCATTGGCAATTCGATGATTTTCAGGATTTCGCACCATCTCAAGGATTTCCTCTTTTTTCATTCCTAAGACATTGTTGGTGATGTCTTCTTCTTGACCTTCCTCTTGAGAATTTTGAGGTATTTGAGGAGGATTGATTGGGAGGTCAATGGTTATCGTAGGGTTGAATGTTGTTTTAGATTGACTTAGATCACTCGAAGTGGATGTTTCTTTGTTTTGCTCCATATTCTTCTTGTGTTGAGATTGAGTTTGAACAATAAAATAGAGATCAATTTTCAAGAATGTAAGAGACGAACCTCTAACCCCTTCAATTGGTCTAAACCTTAGGCTCAAAGAAGAGAAGAACTAAGATAATTTAAGGATCAAAGTGATGATGGGGATGAGATAAATGGAAGATGGGTGATGCAGATGAATGAAACTCTTGAAGAACCTTGAGGGAGATGCTAAACCTTAGGACTTGATTGATTGATTGTGATTGAGGATAGTTTGACTAAGTGTGTTAAGTCAAACAAAGTGATAATGCACTTGTAAACTCTAGGAAGTTATGTTATCCTAGAGTAAACTCATACACAAGAGGATAGTTTGACTAAATGTGTTAAGTCAAACAAGGTGATTTTGGATAATGAACTTGTAAACCATAGGAAGTTGTGTTATCCTAGAGTAAACTCGTACACAAGAGGATAGTTTGACTAAGTGTGTTAAGTCAAACAAAGTGGTTCTGATTTTTCCTAAAAGTTTAGCATAAATGATGTTTTCAAAGTTTCCAAGAGTTGTTGGTGTTACCAATTTTTAGCGTCTTGCTGAAAATTAGCATTCTTATGAGCAATTACTTGCTGGGGTACCAAAAAAATTATTGCAAGTCATCCAACCAAATTTTGTTCCCAGAATGAGGGTATGTTTAGGAATGATTTGCAAAATCATTCAACAGTTTAGGGAAAAACTGGTTGAATAGTTTAGCAAAGCACAAATCAAACAAGACTTCATTGAAGAAAACAATGTTAAGGCTTAGCCTCGTTTGCAAAAGATATTTTTATTTTAAAGTACTGCAGTCTTGAAATAACAAGATGCAAGAAATCAATCATTTGATTACAAAATTTATATTGTTTCATTATGCAATCAGATTAAACAAAATGAATTCATCAGATAATGGAAGCCATTGCATATCATGAAATAATTCATTTATTGAGAGAATGTTGTGTAATACCGCACATTTTGTGGGAGTAGCTTGATTTATAACCTTTCAAATGTTGAAAGAAAGAAAGAACGCATTACACAAGTGAAAATAATGTAAGAGTAAGGGGAGAAGGTGATTCATCATTGCCTGGAATGATGAATCATCATTGCAGCCAGCCGTGTCGAATTTATGTCCAGCTTCAACATCGATGTCAGCTCCAGCTCTAAGGTTTACCTGCAAGATGAGTGGTGTTAGAGCAAAGAGGGATCAAATTTTACCCTTTTCCTACATTACCAACATAAATGAAATGAACATTCTATCAATCATTCACTAGATAAAAGGAAAAGCAGAGCACCAAGAAGAACTATCATCTGTTGTTTTTACTAACTTATTTGTGTTATGTGCAAGTATAGGAAACAAATTGAAAGGAAATCATTGATTCACTGCTGTTTTTTTACTAACTGGTTTTCGTCATGTGTAGGTATGGGAAATATAATCTTTTTGTTTATTTATCAGGTTTTCAAAAATGAGTGGAGTAAAATGTGGCTCCCACAAGGGTTGAGCCCAACTCATATCAATGCAGATTATAGTGCTCATAAATATCAGGGAACAATACTTCCTTTATTACCTTAAAGAGATTTAATATGGAAAATTATTGTTTCAAGAAGAGTGACATTGCTTTCAGAAGCCATGCAATTTAATTTTCCACATGTTAATTGTAGAACCAATCTCTTATAAGTATCATTGAAAAGAACAATCATAAACACTTTTAGAGGGGCTTTGAATAAAGGGCCATTGGCATAGTAAGACTTTGGTGTCATTAAGAAATCAAGACTAATGATCAACAACAACAAAACTCAAAGGATTTGTTGACAGTCACCTGAAGTATCATTGACAAAAAATAAATAGTAAAGGAGCAACCACAGTATGTAGTATGCTGGGATAGGGATCGAAGCATTGACCAAGTAGAAATTCAAGTAGTGAAAACAGTGAGCTTTATAGTGTTATTAGCATCACATGATGGACATAAGGAAGGATATCACGTACTAGAGAAGGTTATTGAATACATCTATTGAACACCTTCACAGACAAAGTTATGGCAATGTTCTAATATAATGGAGTTATAATCAGTTATATATGGATAGCTGGATGTGTTATTTGCACATGGAGGTTCTTCATTCTTTGTTAAGGAAAGCTAGTTAGTTACACATAATATATGATGACAGTCTTGATAGAATATTCAAAGTCCCTGGTAGTCATTTATAGTAGAAATTAGAGTTGAATATGTCATAACCACATTTGTATGCAGAGCCATTTGACAGAGACAAACAATGGAAAAGGCTTAGGTTTTTATAGTCAATAGCAACTACCCATTTTCAGGAAAATGAAGTGCAAAATACAGATCAACAACAAAATGGAGGAGAAATATCAAAATTACATCATGGTGGCCATGGTAAGCAAAAGATATTTCAACAAATGCATGATACAGTCCTATGGCGCAGCTAAAAAGCCATAGAAGCTCGCCCACAAGTATTTTCGTGGCGGCCGAGACAAGAACCAGAAGCAAAAAATGCTCACAGAGAAATAAAATAACATCAAAAAGTATGTAGTCATGGCCAGAAAGCTAATAATAGTTTTAAAATGAAGAAAAAAATTCCAGATTTGAGGAGAAGCCAGAAATACACTTCCAGAAGTGTTGAGCAGCAGCATGAAGTATAAAATGCATGAAGAAATTTGTAAATTTGTGCCTGTAGAAGCTTTAAAATTTTGTTGAATGGTGAAAAGAGCTTCCAAACATACAGCCATCAGGGGTTTCTCAATGGCGTCCAACATAGAAAAATCAGACAGAGAGAGAATATCAAGAAAATGCATAGGGTTGCGCCCAGTAAAGCTTTCAAAAGCTTTTCAGGATATAAAAAGTTACCAGATATCACAAGTCTTTAAGAAAGTTGCATCTGAAATAATCTTTCCAACTCAAGCATCGGGGGTTTCATGAAAATGCCCTCAATACTTGAAAAATATTGAACCAGCATGTGTTCATGGCGGCCACAAAAGAGAAACACAAAATTGCAAAAAAATAAAAGAAGTATATCAGAGGTTATTCATGGTCGCAGCTTGTAAAGCCTTCTAAAGTTTTTAAAATGAAAGAAACGTCCCAGATTTGGCAAAAAATCAACCTTACCAATGCCTCTTCCAAGATGCAAGCTTCAATCAAAGCTTCAGGTAATGGCGTCCAAGACATATTCAGAAATTTCATCTTTCAGCTCAACGCTACTAGGGTTTCGTTATGGCGGCGCCCAACACAACAACATACAATAGAATGAAATGAAACTCTTTCATTCATTTAGGGTTTGAGAACCCTAATAGGTTCAATGGAGATTGAGGCATTTTTCCTTAATTTTTATTCAAAAGCTTTATTCATTTTCAAAGGAGGACGTGGCATTTCATGTGCCCTTTATTTCCTTTATACCTAAGACTTAATCAAATACGGTTTTATATTTGATTTAATGTCTTTTAAAATTTTGTATTTGAATTTAACTTTGTAAACTTTATTAAGTGATCAATGTAATTCACTTTAATAGAAGTTATTCATAAAAAATGCAAAATGGGCATTTACTCTTTCTTTATTTTTGCATTAATTCAATTGTAAATATTTGTTTTAAATGATGACATTATAAATCATTTAAAATAAATAATTTTCAAATGTAAAATAAAGTGTCTTAGGGTGCAATTTAAAATGATAGACTTCAAGGGAGTTGAATAGGGCATTGAAGACTTGCATAAATCTTGGAGATGACTAAGAAAGTCTTGCCGACATGTGGAGCAAAGATAGGGAGTTTGAAGCCCCAAAATTAGGAGTTCTCTTTCAGTTTGAGTTCATATTGACTTGACTTGAGTCAAGGAGCAAAATGAGGCACGGTTATGGAGTTATCTTTCAGTTTTGAACCTGATTTGTGGGGGTTTATTTTTGCATACGGCTCACCAAGTTGGTGAAGTTTTGACAACTCTTCTTAGATTTGGTTGGCATTGCATGCCTGATTTGGAGGAGAGATTTGACAAAACATGGGATTTTGGAGCCAAATTTCAATTCCGAATTTGGAGACAATTTCTATAAGTCTTTCTCTTCTTGCAATTTGGGGGTTAGTTCTTGGTTGAGAGATTGTTGTGAGAGCATTTACTCAGATTTTTGTAACTCATGATTTCTTGAGATTTGTAATACAGATATCCTAGATTTTTCAACAAGAATCTTGTCTTTTCCTTCTCAGATTTGTCTTGTGTGTAAGCTTTTAGGATAAATTTTTTATGATTTCCATGAAATCCTTCTTTTTAATCTTATTGCCTCAATGTCTTGTTTAGATTTAGTATGTTATAGTGTAGGTCATTTACTGTGTTTCTTACATTTGTTGAATGCTTGTTATGAAAACATTATTGTTTTCTTTCAAACAAACTTCAATCATAGAAGCCTTTCAAATGAAATGTTTATGCAAAATATACTTGATTGAGCTGTGAATCTTTTAGTTCCAAATTGATTTATCTTGTGAGATTTTAAAATCCGATTCAGGTCATCTTTCACATGTTGGTGAATCGCCTATTTTTAGTTATATTCCCTTATTAAAGGTCCTTCTATCCCTTTTCACCTGTTATTAAAAAATTAGTTTTTATCAGAAAATCCAAAGGGAACCAGCCCATAATCTGGAGGTCCACTTCATTCCCTGGTCACCCACAACCTCGAAGTGTTCCAATGTGTCAATAGGTTGCTACAGTTAAAATCTTAGCAAGGGTGCAAACCTTAGTTGACAATAGTTGGTGAAGTGTTTTTTGATTTCGATGTTGAGGGATGGATGAGAGTGATTGATTTTGATCCTAGATTTGACCTAGATAAAACTCCTTCTTACATGATCTCGGTTTTGAAGAACACGCTTGACACTTCCTATGTGAGAAAAGAAAACCTTTGAAAAAGAGTTGGATTTTGTTGATAATAAAACTCATACAAGTTAGGGTTGTTTTTTGAAGATTTCTTGTAGAAGTTGTAAACCAATCTTTCTCTTACCTCGAGAATTCTTTCAAGACGCTCCTCATGAGCTTTTGGACTAAGACTTTTGAACTTGGGTTTCCGGATTTTTATTTTGCGAGAAATCATTTGAAAGAACACATGTGTGGGGTTCAATTGTCTCTTTACTTTGTTTAATGAGTTCTTTTTACCACAAACAATTTCTTGATTAAAGTTTCAAACTAAATGTCTATGTCTCAATTCTTTTTCATTCCACAAGGTCCATTATGTGAAAGTCAAGGTTTCAAGAGCAAGTTTCCTAGGTTGACTTTAGTATGAGAAAATTATGATGTAAATCCAAATGCTTAGAAACCTCTAAGGATAGAATCCCTAGGGAAAGAAAAAACACTTGGATTCGGTCAAAGGTATTTGCCCCTCCTAAAGGGTTTAAAATTTTGAAGATTTTGTGAATGTTTGTTTTCAAATATTTTGAGACTCGAGCAAAGTATTTTATGATTCCAAGAGCATGCACAATCCTAGGTTGAAAATACAATATTTGTTGGGTTCCCACTTGGATAAATCCAGTTGCGCATATTCAGTGTGGATGATTAGATGCTTGACCACACTAGCTCCCCTCCATGACACACACTTCTCAGGTCAACCAAGCATCAGTACCCATGAATCTCCCATGTCATACTTTTCATCTCTACAATAAAATTGCATGTATATGTGGGGTGGCTTCAAAGGACATGACCTTTTGCACCAACAAATAGTTAAGGATTTTGGCCTTTACTAAACAAGGGGTTTTAATGTGGGCATTTTGTTCATGGGGGACCATCCATTCGGCAAGAGACCATTGTTGTCCTTCTCATCAGAACAATCCTTGTGATATTAGCCTTTGTTCCAATATCCACACTTATATCCCAGGTGGAAGTCACTTGGCTTTAGCGTGTTCTCGGTTGGATTGTTCCCTTGGGTGATTACTTTTTCCTACAAGGCAGGCCCTCTAAGATAAACAAAAGCGAGTAAGCAATATCTGTAACTCGATCAATCTTTGTCGCAATACAAAGAGAGAGAATGTACACAATATCCTCCACTCACACTCACAAGTTTTGTTCAATTTAAGGTACCCAAATTGAAATATGGAGGCAATATTTTATGCAACTTAATGTCACCAAAAAAGAATTTTGATTCTCAAGATCGTTGTGAAGCGTGAGAGAAGCGCATACACCCTTTTAAATGAAATTACTTTGCAAAAAAAATACAAGACACAAAAAGCACATGTTCGTTTTAATTTCCCAAGGCAAAATTGAGTTTTTTTTAAAGCCCCAAAATTGAAATGTGAGAGTTGTTTGTCAAATTTTTAGAATCCACTTCGAAATTTAGTAAGTTTATAAGGTTCAATTTTAATCCAGCTTTGAAAAGATCAAATCAGTGATTGATTTTAAACCTAAATTGAAAGGTGTGTTGGTTTAAAACATAAAACGAAAGCAAAAAATGGACCCTAAGCATTTAAAAATGCTTTGTCAATTTCAAGTTTTATGTTTGATTTTCTTTAACTCCAATCTATTTGTTTTTTCTTGATTTCCACGCTCGATTCCAATGTCAACCTACAAAAGAGAGATTTAAAACAAAAACAAAAACACACAAAGAGTGCCCTCCTTCTAGTGCCATTACGTGAGCACCATAAATCTACAAATAGCTTAAACCTCAACACTTGTTAGCATGGTGAGTTTAAAACTAAGCAAATAAACTAATGCTCCTATGAAATAATACATTATACTTCATAAACAAAATAACAAAACAAACTAATTGAAAGAATAAAAGAAGCACAATGTATACCTATCCCATAGTGGATTGGTGCTACTCTTTGTGTGGAAAGTAGCTCTTTCCCAACCCTTGACAAGCTTAATGATAAAAATTCCTTGAAGATGCTATGCTTATGAAGTGGATAAAATTAGCTCTGAATGTGAAGAGAGTAACCTTGCTCAAAATGTGGATGAAAATAATGAAGGAAAGCCTTAGATTTATAAAAGAATTTGAGAGAAGAAGAGGCAAAGTTGAGAAATGTGGGACTAATCCTCAACCAATAGATTCATGCCACTTGTCAAAATGTGAGAGGATAAAGCCTGAGCATATTTTGGTCTTTGTGCAAGATAAATGCAATTAAGTGAGTTTGAAATTTAAAAAATGCATTAAATGCATATGGTTGAGAGTTTTTGAGGGGGGGAATTTGTTTGGACAAAAAAGTCAAGCAAATGGAGTTAATGAGGGCATATTCCTTGGGAATATGCTTTGTGAGGAAAATAGAGTTTTAATAAATCAAATTAAATGATTTATTGTGCAAGTGGGAAAAGCTAGAGGATGGGACATGGATTAGGCTTAGCATTAATCAAGGATTTGATTAATTAAGTTGATGATTAGGTGATTGTGACATTCAACTTAAATTTTTGGATTTATTTAAATTGAATGAGAAGTAAAGAATATTTAGAGATTTAATTAAATATTTGGGTTTATTTAACTAAATGGAAGAACTTTAGGAGATTAATTAAATAATTTGATTTGTTTAATTAAGTGGGCGAATATGATTAAATATGATTAATGCAAAATGTCAATTTTGCATGTCTACACTGATTTGCTCAAGCCTCTAG
This sequence comes from Sequoiadendron giganteum, assembly GCA_007115665.2. Lineage (NCBI taxonomy): Eukaryota > Viridiplantae > Streptophyta > Pinopsida > Cupressales > Cupressaceae > Sequoiadendron > Sequoiadendron giganteum. The sequence goes on from CM021101.1 coordinate 197,292,640, forward strand.
GAATGAAAAGAGCAGCAACAAGGAACCATGATCCCAAGGGATTCATGGCATAGTTGAAAGTGAGAATTAGAAGTTCAAAATTTACTCACAACTTCTATTTCCCAAAGGATGTGATTAGAAACATTTTTTATTTTCAAAAATAGAATGATAGAAAGATAAAATGGCTCACCTACAATAAATTGGAGAAGGAAATAAGGGCAAAGGACCCTTAATTCTTAGCTTTTGGTAAAATTCCAAATGAGATGCAAACAATAGAATATGTTTTCCAAAAAATTGAGATAGTTGTTGGGCACGTAAAAGGTGAGAGATTAATTCAAGAAAATGGGAAGGCCATTGTAGTAGAATAAAAAGATGAAGGGGAAACCCTTATGATGGAAGAAAGGCCAGCTTACCAGCCCCCTAAGGAAAATAATATCATTTTTTTCAGAAGGAAATAGAATAAGGGAAAGAGAAAGGATACAACTACTGCCTCTTCCCTAAAAGAGGAACAAAGAGTCCCCTCCCCTGTGCAATAGGTGTCACCACCATCTCCCCCTAGGTCAAATTCTCCTATAATTTTTTATGTTGACTCTCCACCTAGACAAGCATCACCACCAAGGGAGCCACCTTTGAAGAAGCAAAAGGTTCAATCCGGTGGCTTGGTGGATTATGAAGAATATTCTGAGGAAGAGATCTTGGTAGAAAAAGAAGAAATTCAACAAGGAATTCCTTCTCCACCCAGGGAGATAGTGCCACAACAACTTAGTTTAAGATTGAGCAAGGCTGACCTCACTAGATTAAATAGCCAAAATTGATGTTAGAGAGGAGGCATGCACAAAATTTATGGACGATGATTATTTTGTGAAGTCTAAAGCCTTCATGGAATTTTTTTGGAGGGTTAAGAAGGATTCAAATCTGTTAATAAAATTGTAGAGAAAAGGAGTTTGCATCTAGAATTGCATGATGCAGTCATCCAAGGCTAAGTAATAAAAGAAATGAAAGATAACTATCAAGAAATAAATATTGAGGAGGGTAGAGCATTGGTGAGGAAAAGTGGTATTCTTTTACTACTAGAATGGGATTTGTCCTATGCAATTGATTTTGATACGGTCAAGAGGGATGATAGGCCTTTGTATAATTCTGAGGAAGAAGCCACCATTTCACTGCAAGGATCTTCATTCAATGAGAAGTGTGACACATTGGCCATTTGAACCCTAGCCCCCAACACCAAGATGCCAAAGATTGCAAAACCCACTGCAAATTATAAGGGAGGCTTAATAATGAAGAGAGTATTTGACACATCTACCATTGAATGTGCTAAAATGTTAATTCATGTTGCACAATTCACAAAAGAAATAGTGCAATCAGTAATAGTTGAGAAGGAGAAGTTCAAAAAATTATACAATCATTTACTAATGCAATATGGCAAGGGTTAGCAGCAAACAATGCAATTTCAGACTGAATTGGCATTCTTACAAGAGAAAATGCAAAATTTGCAATTAGGGGAGCTAATGCAAATAGATCCTTCTTCCCATTTTGCATCACAAGAGCCAACAACTGTTGTTTCTACACCTTACACCAGTTCTTCATGGGCAATTGTGCCCTACACGATATGGGAAATGTGCCCATTTTTGTAGAGAGATCAACTTCATGAGAGGTATTGCAAGTAGAAGAAATCAGTAAAGAGGAATTTCCCCAAAAGTTGAAAGAATATGATGAAAAATGCAACCAACATGATAAGGAGATAATTGAAGCAATTTAAAAATTGTAATGGTAGTCCTGGAACATCTGAACATAGGGGTTGATAAAAAATTAATTATCATTCATGCTAATTATTCTTCCATGAGGGATGCAATGAACAATTTTGACATGGATAAGAAGTTGGTCATCCCACTCATGGAGAAGTGGATTCCTAGGCTTCAAGACTTAAGCTTAATGGTTGTAGAGTCTAATCATGATGTGGACAAGCCTGAGAACATCCAACCAACCCTTAGAATTGTGAGTGGAATCCAATAATTTCAAGGAAATATTGAGCCATTGGAGGCTAAGATAAGGGAATTGGTGAAGAAATTTCATGAAATAAATCATGGCCTCTTTCCTAATATATTGAATAAAAGTGGTTCCACGTAGACCAAGCTTGAAAGATAGAAAAAAATGAAGTGTGAAAAGATAGAAGAGACAAAAATACCATCCACATCTGCAGCCTTGTCATCAAATCCAAAGATAGAAGAGACAAAAATACCATCCACGTCTGAATACCATTTATTGAGCTATCATATGAGAATTTATCTATTGTTTTTAATGTACTCGGTCATTAGGTGCAGATTTCTTTAAGTACATTGTGGCATCACCCTCCCGGGTCTTACAGAGCCCAAAGTGCAGGAGGAAAGTATTGTTGCTTTCACTTGTTCGTTGGCCAATCCCTTCAGGTTGTTGCGAATTGGAAATGGGAAAATCCATAGGCTTCCTTGAAGGTCAGCTTGGTTCTTGAAAAGCAACCAACACCTACATCTAGTAAACTCAAAACATCACCATTATTTCCTTCAAAACCTCAAAACACAAAAATGAAACCAACAAACCATTGATTCTTTTTCAAACAAATCAATGAGAAACAACAAAAAATCAACCTTCTCTCTCACTACCATTGCAACAAAAATTGATAGTTATTATATTTCATTCCAATTTACATAAGTGTCAACTTTGATTTGAAAAATAGTAGGAAAATAAAATAAAAGTGATAACTTTTTATTAATTTTATTTATTTACCTTCATGATTTCCACTTAAATTATATTTATTACAAATAGGGAAAACTCATTTCACTTATTTTAACATTAGAATTCATTTCCAAAGTTAGAATAGTTTGCAATCATATTGAAAAATAAAACAAAAAATATTGTTGTTTTCTTTCATAGTTATTTTGAAATAATTGTCAATAGTTATATTTACTTTATTTGATCATTAAAAACATACAAAAACACATGCACAAAATTAGTTGAGTTCTTTTTTCTTATCTTAGCAATTAGTATACTTTGAAGAATTTATTTCTAAATATTCAAATGCATTCTAAAAATTAAACAAAAATAACACAGTTCAAAAAATGATGGTAAATAATTGGAACCTTTCATTTGAGTTAAGCACAAGCTCCAATCCTAGTTCAAACATCTAAGTAATAAAAAGAAATCCAAGAAAAATAAAAAATTTAAACAATCTACTTGTAAACATAATAGACCTAGTCACAAACAGAAATTATAAAATCAAACATTTCAAATTGAATGATCAAACATTGAAATTGAACATCATAATAAACAAACAAATGAGAAAAAAAGAAATCAAATCATATAAGTGGTTTCGTCTCATTTCTTTTATGTTTAGTCAAATTTGTCGTATAAGTTTAGGGTCTAAGTGTAAGAGAGGATTGGTGGAAGCTACCTTGAGAGAGTTAAGAGAGAGTTCATTAACATCTCCAACTATCAAAGTATAAGATAAAGGACAAAAAATATATAATAAATTCAAGGTAAACATATGTTGTAATTCATTGAGATAGATCACTTAAACATAGTATTCAAGCGATAGATTATTTATCTCAATGCTCTCTTCAAATTAGTCAAATAAATCCTCAACAATATTTGTCAAAAAATTCAATATCTTATGCACAAAAATAAAAACTTGTATAACCATGTTAGCTCACCTCAACCACACATCTATCTTATTCATACACCACTCCTTCCTCCTAAAATGGGTAATCCATTAGACCCACCACCATTGCACCTATTTTTTACTTGTAAATAGCATTAATCTACCAATTATCCAATCAATTTGAACTACATATGTTCCTACCATTCATGTTTCATTCATATTAGTGATGAGTTAGATTTCATGAGTAAAAGAATAGGAATGAATAAAGCACTAGAAGTAAGGATGGTGAAGGTGGATGTAGGGATTGTAATAGAAGTGGAAACAGTAGCAGTAAAGATGTAAACAATAAAAGTTACAGAAGGATCATACATGTAGCCATAAAACTAGTCAAGAAAGCATGAAAGGTACATGAAGAATAGTAGTAGGATAGGAGGGAGATATAGATGCAAAAATATTCATATGTGATGTAGGTATGCTAAGATGAAACATATTTAGAGGTATGAAAAATTTGAGAATTAAATTAGTGGAGGCTTTGAAAATGATATAATGCATAGAAAGAAATAGAAGACACTTTAGCAACAACATTTTTGAAGTACTTCCCACTCAAACAGTATAGTAAGAAACAAATTAAAATATTATACCAAATTTTTATGTCTATCCACCTTAGCCAAATTATCAAGATCATGTGCAAATTATTATTGTTCTAATTGTGCTTTATGATCATAGTCTTCAAGATCATTTTAAATAGTATGAATGATAACAATACTTATTAAAAAATCATTAAGAATGGCATTTTTAGTAGATTAAGCCATTTGAGGATTCAAGAAAGACCTTGTCCCTAAGGGGTCTCATTTTGAGAATGATGTCTTGGAATGCAAATAAATATAATGCCAAGTAAAAACTAATTGATAGAATTTATGAAGGTAAAACTCTAATTTAATAATAAAAAAATAAGAAGCACTAAAAATTAAAAATAACTCAATAAATGAAATCTAAAACACCAAAATAAGGGTGGATGAAAACAAGATACGCAAGAAAAATTAAAACCCTAAAAAAGGTATAGCTATGATGCACAAATCAAAGAAATCCAAACCCTAACAAGATTTGAAAATAGGATGAGGTAATAAAAATGGATCTATAAACCCTAATGAAAGAAAGATAATCCCAAGACTAAACCTTAGGTCATGTAAGAAAGTTGAAATCACCAATAACATAAGAGAAATATTAGATTCCAATACAATTTACTTAGGATATTTATGATTAAACAATGATCAAACTATCATCTAAGGGTTTAGGAGTTTCAATTGGTAAATAAAATATTTTTTGCAAAATTAAAATAAATATAAATATAGTACTTAGTTGAATTTCAAAGGTTGAGAATTGAAGCTAAATATGTTTGGAACTAATTCACTACAAAATTAGATTTTTAGAGCATGTTTAAATAGATGATTCAAAATCTACAAATTGATAACTTCACTATGGTTCACCTAAACCCAATGCATGGGATTGAACTTGTAATCCACAAAAACAAATCTTGCAAATTATTGACTACTGAAAGTTACTCATTCAATATTTTGATATCTAAACCCATACAAGGATTGGTAGTGTTAGAAACACCTTTGGAGAATCTATGAATTATGAGGGTCACATTATCTTTAGATAGACCTATAATGAATAAATTTTATGGCTTTCAGGGAAAGATTAAGAATAGCAAGCATGCATGCAATTGACCTAGGATGATGTGCGTTGATGTAATCCTTTGATAATGTTGTTATGATGCTCTCATAAATACTGTCTAAGAATTCCATTTATTATCCCTATCAGACTTCTAGATACTCCCAAAATAAATGATTGAATGTCCTTTAATAAAATCATCAAGTAGACAAATCAACACAAATATTTGCTAGGTAAGTTCAAAACAACTAATAAGATGGATTCCATAAAATTAAATTTGAATGAATGTTTTTTTCACATTCAAGGCTCAAATGTACGACTACAACAATAATCTACATCAAATCTGTACCCATAAATTGACTATAGGGTGATAAATAGAAGATCTAAGAATTAGAGTATATAGTGATGTCGTGACTCAAATTCTTATTAAAATATGCTACTTATAAATTGTTACTATATTTGATACATCCTAATCAAAATAAACCCAAGACATAAGAGAAAAAAATATGAATATGCAATTTTCACCATTATAAGTATTCAAAATGTTTGAAAAAAGATATCTTCTTATTTTCGCTTCCTAATATTTCTAGGATATTTTGGCTTACCTTCCTAACAATATTCTATTTTGAAAGACATCTTATTTTGGCAATTGGAGTTGCAAGCTAAGTGGGCTTAACCTTGGAGAAAACTTCATGGTTAAGCACACTTGAGTTGGAGCAATGCAAGGATGGGTGACCTCTTGAAAAGACCCAATGCTTCACCTTTGTGAGCATCACCTAGATGTAATGAGTACTAAGTGGACCACTCATTATCATGAGAAATGGGTTATTGATAGCAATATCATAATATTCCATTAAGTTAAATTACAAATGTTAGAATATGATTTTAAAAGAAGTCTTTACTTTATTAATAACAATCTATTTCTAGCCAATAGGCTACATATAGTGCGATATTTGAGCTTGAAACAAGTCTCACACCTGCAAACCACTTTCAGTGGTTGGAAAACAAGTTTCAGCTGTTGTTTAATGGTAAAAGCCTCCGAAATATCAGGTAAAAGCTTCCAAAATCTCACTTATCACATAAAAGTGAGATAAATATTGATTTGACAATTAGATGGGAACATTCTATTTCCATTTGGAGTGTTTTTTGTCAATTTGATGACAACTTTCTTTTTTCATTTGGAGTGTTTTTTTGTCAATTTGATGGCAACTTTATTTTTTCATTTACATTATTTTATGTTTTAAATCTGTATGCAAATATTTCATAATCAGACAATACTTAATTTCTTTTAAAAAAAAATCTAGATTTATCTAAATTTATTTCATTTCATTATTTAACACTTATTATTAATTGTTTAATCCAACCACATACAATAGAATTTATAAGACATCCAAACCTAAACCCAAACCCATACCCATTTAGATACTTATAATTTTCTACTAGTATAATCGTTCAACCTCCTTTAGTGCTAGTTTTAGATTCCAGTTGGTTAATTCATCCAAGAAAGAGAAAACAAAAAGGGCATTTACATATGCTTGTCGACAATGCAAGGATGGATTGCAGGCCCGAAGCTTCCATGCCAAGACAAAACAATGCATCCAAAAGTGATCATTTAGGAAATTATGGCAACGCTTCCTTCCAACTATAACCTAGAACCGCCGCTCCTCTTCTTTCCTTAAATATCCTTGGAACCCATTAGCCTTCTGCATCTTCATATTCATACCGATCTCAGCTGCAATCGAAGGATGGAAAAAGGAGCTACTACATCTGGTAATTCAAGAAATAACAAATCAATCTGTTTCCTTTTTCTTTCCAAGAAGCTATGCGTAATCCTCTTGTTATTGTTTTCTTTTGGTATTGAAATAAGGAGTGCAGTTGCAGGCAAAACAAGCTGGCCAGAGCTGGTGGGAGCAGATGCAGAACATGCAAAGGCAATGGTGCAGCAACAAAATCCAAGTATGACCCCAACAATTGTTCCAGAGGGCTCCTTTGTCACCTGTGATTATAGACAAAATCGAGTTAGAATTTATGTCAACTCCGAAACCAACAAGGTTGTTACAGGTCCCAAAATAGGTTAAGCCTCAAAATTTCATGCAGATGCCCACATGCCCATATATCCGTGTATTGTTAAATTTCAGTATTTTAATTCTAGATCTCTGTCGAAATTTCAAAATTTCATTCAGATGCGCAGATGCCCATATACCCATGTTTTGTAAAATTTCAGTATTTTAAGTATAGGTTTCTGTTGAAGTATTCTGTCTGTATTTTAAATATAGGTCTCTGTTGAAGTATTCTTTCTGTACTTTAATTATAGGTCTCTGTTGAAGTATTCTTTTTATGTGTGAGATTTTTTATACCAACCTATGAGACATAATGATGTATTTAAAAAAATCTTCTGTCTGTGTGCTAAATAATTAATTAACAATTTATGACACAATGATGTTTCTGAACATTTCAATTAAGTTTTATCAGATTCTAGAGTTATTGTGATAATATTCAAATATATTGTACTTATGTATGCTATTTTTTAATAACAAATTCATGAAATTTAATGATGTATTTTAACATTTCAATTAAGTTTTATAAGATTGTTGAGTTATTTGAAAATATTTAAATATACTGTATTTTTTGTGATGATTGGTGATAATTTAGTAATTACAAAAAGTTTAATAAATGCAACATTTCACTCGAGTGCCAAAGAATGATCAAAGTACCTATAAGAATATGGTATGTCAAGTACAGCAATCCATGACTTATTTGACTCATGATCCATTTGACAATGTGCTTGAGTGAATATGTAACATATCAATAAAGTAAGACACAATTCTCTAAATCATTGCACAAATCTTTCACACCTTCAAAGCATATTGTTGTTGTGTGCAGGAATGTGCTCAATGTGAATGATAATAGCAATGAAAACCAAACAAACACAAAATCCAACAAACACTCGGATTAGCCAAAGGAAATCAAAACAAGCATAAAACTCAACAAAAATAGACTATGTTAAACTCCCTATTGTGTGTGATTTACCCATATGATTGGTTCGATGTGTGCTCACTCAAAATTTCAGCAGCATAATGACACTTTCTTGCAAAGATGAGTGATAAAAATAGCCAAGTGTTGGAATGATATATAGATTTTGGGATGGAAAGGAATGGAAAGTTGAGATCAGAAGATGAAAATCAAGAGTGGAGATTAAGTGTGATCTCTCAACTCGTGGGATTGTGCCAAGTCGCACAAGGAGGATGAATGAGAGAGGAGATGGTACTTTGGAAAGATTTTCCATAAAGACAATTCTTGTCCAAAACGACAATTCTTACAATTCATTATCTAGATGTCCTCTACTATTCCACTTGACAGTGATGTTGGTCTTTTTGACTATTGTCTTTTCTCTCACGTTTGACAAATATAAATCCTTACCTTTTCTTCAAAATGGTGTAACAAAAGGAATGTCCTAATGTCGTTGCATTGTGAATTTGACTTTGTACTGACTTGAAACCACTGTCATGCCTCTTCTTAATCCTATTGTCCTTGCACTTTGTGACAGTTTTTGTGTCACTATCCTTTCCTCCACTAAACATGATACAATTTCTTGATTACTATCTTATGCATACTGTATTAGGGAGGACTGTCATATGATGAGTTACCTTGAACACTTCATCTATGTATCCCCTTATCACTCACTCTTCATAGCATTGTCAACCATAATCTGAGATCTACCCTTTAAAATATTTGACCTGTCACTGTCAACTTCTAATCTCATTTCTATTGTGACAAGGTCTTCCGTGATGTTTCCTTGACAGGAATATCAAGTGATAAAACATGCTTGCAAATGAGTGGACAGACGAGTGGAAACAAGTGCTACATCTCATCATTAAATGTGAAGCAATTTCAAGCCATCTTTGAAATAAGTTCTCAAAAACCCACAAATACTTTAGAGTCAGGTAAACGCCCTCCAAAAGTAAATGTCGAAGCAGCCACGGTTAACATGTTTTGTATGTATCTTTCTTGTATGTAACAACTCAACCAAATTAAAAATATGAATTCATATGGAGAGAAGATCATGAAGGTTTTCAGCACCATCTGACTCCTTGGATCAGGTACGAAATTCACACATGTTTTAATCTTTTGAGGGTCAGTGAGCATCTGAACTACCTCTCTCATGGTAGGCTTCTCCACACTCTGCTCTTCAACACAAATCCATTGCCACAGAGAAAACATGTATGGCCTCGTGTAGGGTTACAGTGGGTAGCCTTTGATCCAATATGTTGACAACTCCTTCCTTTCTGATTTATTCATTCGGTGACCCATTGTAATCGAACAATATCAACATCATCTCCAAACTCGCCTACTGGCCTCCTTCCTATAATTAACTCTAGCAACACTACTCCAAAGCTGTAGACATCACTCTTTTCCTCTACTTTCAGCGTGCATGCATATTGTGGAGCAATGTAAACCATAGGAACCTGCAATTGGATGACATGCATGTTGCTGTCCCCAAATCCTGCCTAGAGTTTGAACCTTTGCAGTAAACCCGTGGTCATTAGAAGAATCCCTGCCAATCCCAAGCAAGCTTTTCACTGCAAACTCTTTCCCACTATGCATTTGTTGACTTTGGCATGATGCTTGTCAGTGATGTCAAAAGTTGCATAGGGTTTGTGAAGTTGCAAAGAGTTTGTGATGAGGTCCTTGATGCTATGGTGCATAACAGTTAAAGGTGCTTGCTTATTCATGATAATGCTCAAGGTGTTTGATGCCAATACTATGCATGAGTTGCATTCTTTAAATGGTGTATTTATGGTTGGTCTTTATAAGTCATCTCATGGTGTGTGCAATGGTACATAGTGGTGCAAAAGTGGAAGAAGTTTGCTTAAAGACTTGGTTGAAGAAGGCATGCAAGTTTGTGTAAAGGTTTCACTATGCAAGTTTGACTTGAAGCAATATTCATGGAAAACAGTATTTGGTTGATGCTTTATTGATGTTGAAGTAAAGGAAATGCTAGTGCAAGATTGATAAATTGGTCATGTAGTTGATACCCAGGGTTATTGTCTCATGATAGTAAATGTCAGCTTTTTCTACAAGGTGATTGTTGATCACAAGTGTTTATGACAAGAGACATATTTCTAAAAAAAAACCCTAAAGATCTAGGGTTTTGAATTTTTGGAGATCTCCAATGTTAGTTCCTTCTAAATCTAAGGTTTGGAGATGATTGAAGTCACAAACTAAAGTAAATATGCCTATTCTATCGACCTACACCAAAAGTTTATCAGCCTAGCAAATGTCTTATTCTCATTACATTACTTCTAATATTTCAAAGATTTGTTTTTTAAGGAGTATCCCGCGGGTATCCTCGATATAATGATCTGGAATTCATAGATTTGAATGACAGTTACCTCGAGCAAGGAAATGCAAGGTTTATTATGATCAGTTTTTTTATTTTGAGTAACTGTCTTCTTTCAAGAAAACTTTCTTCATTCGATGTTTTTGAAACTGCAATTGGGAGACGACGGTTTTGAGCATCCTCAGCAATGTTCTTTGAAAAGTGATGAAAAGAACTGTGGTCAGGATTTTTTGAAAGCTATGTGAATTGAAAGTGCTATCTTCTGCATGGTGTTGGGGGGAACGGGTGTATTGGATTGATTCTTTAATTGTGAAGACAATACACAGAGAGAAAGACTACAATGGCAGAGCAATCGTGCACTGTGAAGAACTTGTATATGGCAGTGTATAACAGTGTGAAATGATTGCACTCAAGTTTTGTTTGTGTTTCCTTGTTCAGTTAAGGGTGTTTTTCATTTGTGATGGATGAATTCAAATGGTCTGTGCAAATATATTGAAGACTATGCATAGATTAATGAAATCTAAAAGTGGTCACAAGTCTATGGAGTTTGTCTTGCTTTGATTGAAGTATGATCTGATCCAGGTCTTTGATACTTGAAATTTGATTGAAAAGTGTGCAACAATGCCTTGGATGAATAAATCCTTGTGACTGTAAAACTGTCTAAAGTTGATTATCATATTTGTGTAAGAATTATTTTTATATCATTAGAAGATTGTAGTCAAGATAAGTGGCTGAGTCTTTTTGGTTGATGAAACAAGAGGAGTGTTGTGGAGAGATAAGAGCTTATCTTGTTTCCAACTGTCATTGGAGAACCTTGTATTTTTGGAGTGTTAAGGGGGTATTTTAGTAATCTTTCTTCATGTTATAAATCTGCTGTCAAGGAAACATAAGAGTTTGTGAGTCAAGGTGTTGAAGGATTGTGTTGCTAGTGCATATTGTAACAGGGTAACCCCCTGAAGTTATATCTCTTCTTTCATTGGAGATTGGTCATCAAGACCATGAAGGTTTTTCCAATGAGGTTGCATTTTGGCAATGAGGTTATATTTTTGTTAGTGAGGTTGTAATCAGTGAGATTACCATTTTGCCAGTGAGGCTAATAAAATGAACTTTCAGAGTGGTTTTTTATCCCTATAAAGGGTTTTCCACTCATAAATAATTGTAGTATGGTTTCTCATTATTTGTGGTCTATTGGTCTTCATGTTTAAACATTCAATCTTTTGAGCACTTGAATTTTTATGTTAATAAAGTGTTAAGACTTGCCTATTTGATTGGGTTACTTTTTAGTAATTGAACATTCAAGTTATCACAAAGATACTATGTGCATAAGTTTATGAGAAACAATTGAATTGAGTTTGTTTATTGAAACATTGATTCACCCCCATCTTAGTGTTTTCGTACTCCAACAACATTGAACCATTGTCTTTTGTCCACTGTCATGAAGGAATCCATATTTTGTGCTACTAAATCTGTAATATTTTAGAGTCTTCAACATTCTTACCATCACAATGGTCCTCTCACTATGAGTTTAACTATCCCATGATCCTTATATTCTTGATCTTGATTTGTGAAATTTATTTTTCCTAGGTCTGCTCACCACTATAGGATTATGTTGTCTTTTAAGATATGTCCTTTGATTGTCACAACGAACCCTTGTGGACTACCCTCTGTCAAAAGTCACCCCTTGTCATCAACTCTTTGTTTCCCTGCACTTTATTCATTGCATACTCAAACTTTTATTATTTCTCTTCACTGTCTCATTGCTCATGGAGCTCATAGGGATTCTTAGAAATCTTCATGCATTACACAAAATTTAAGAAGATCTCTATGCACTTATTATCATGTTCTCTGATAGGCTGCTTTCCATCTACCATGACCTTGCATGCCTCATTCATCACTTGGTTCTTTATAGAAAAGTACAAGAAAAGAGAATGCATTTTACTATTACTTGTTACAAAAAGCTCTTGAGTACAAAATAACTTTAGAAAGCCTATCAATCACCACATGGTATTCTTATTCAATATTTCCTTACATATCACATGGAATCTTTTACAAGGGGTAAAAAATAATGAAAAGGAAAGATTTCAACCTTAAACAGTCTATATTGTTTATTGGAAAAAACCCAAAAGGATAACAAACCCGTTAATATAGGGTGAAGTGTTGAAACTACAATTTGAAGGATTTAACACAAGTGGGTATGATCTATCACAGGGTCCTAGAACCTCTCCAATGCCAAGCAACATTCCTCCTTATTAGCAGCTATAAATTCTCCTTGGGCCAGCTTTGATGGAGACTCTTTCAACTCTTTTGTAACGTGGGGTTTTACCTTGATACAAGGCAGCAATAACAACCTCCACACCAAAACACTAAACTCCTCAACTTCCTTATAACATTTCCCAATCTCTCTCTTCTAAATTTCAGTAGTGTGGCTCCTTCTTCTATAAAGACCATTTGAGGATCTTATGCCAAAAATGGAGGACAATTTTCTTTTACCCATGATGTCACAAAAAAGTCTAACTCTAAATACTATGATGATGCAGAAAGCCTAAACTTCTCCCATTTTTGGTGTTTAAGAATTGTAAAAATTGCCTTGTTTCACTTCCTTATTGGCACCTAAGACATTTGGTAGGTAACTTATGCAACATTAAACATAAGGCGAGGAAAATGTATTAATAGTAACATGATCTATTGTAAACTAGTTGATGGAGGTAACAATGATTTTCAACACTTCTTCTTCCTAAAGCTACATTCAGAGACCTAGAAATTGAATCCAGAGCAAGGCAATTTTAATATTCTCATTTCAAGGGTCGAAACCTAGGAAAGGTTTCTTAAAAACAACTTGGATTTATCAAAGAACCATATACCTTTGACCAAATTATTTTTTGGATAGTCAACATAGGAAAAGGAAAAAATGAAAAACCCTTAGACATAGTAGAAATATCCAACTAAAGTTTTGAAAACTTTTTTTCAACCACCCAAGATCTCACTACATAAAAATTTTGATCTCTAACCTTGGAACTTTCCATCTAGAGAGTTCTCTAACTTTTCTTCAACTCTTTTTACCGCCTTAATAGGGATATTGATTGAAATAACACTAAAATTTGAATCTTTTAAAGTATCAACAAGCACTAGAGACATTCCACCTTTATCCTTTTTAGGAGAAGAGGCACAGATACCACCACTAGGTGACTTGAAAATTATTTCCCATGACCAACTAGCCTTACCTAAGGAAGAGCCTCCATTATTGTTCTTCACCACTATCAAGCATTAGAAAGACTTCTTGGTAGAGGAGACATGAGATAAGGGACCTTGTCATGCACTAAAGAAACCAAAAGGACTGAATGACCAAATAAAGCCTATCATGTGTCCAATATAAGAGGACTCATAATAGGAACAAGGATTCCATTAGAACCATGAATGCGGTAACCTTGAACCCCTTTAAACTTTAACCTGACCCAACAAATTCATTTCTAGTAAAATTGGTGAACGTGCATGTTATTTTTGTGCCCATTATTTTATTGCATGCATCTTTTTTGTATGAATTTGATCTTTGAACTACAGTACTATTCTTACTAGTAAAGTGTACCCAACATGCTCAAACTTCACTTGTCATCTTTAAATATAGATCAAATTATATTAGTAAATATTTATTTGACACTTTTTGAAGTCTTTTATCCTTTGGAACTCCTAGCCCTGCAAAAAAAACATACTTGTCAGGATTTTAAAACTATAATATGTTTCATTCTTTTTATTTACTATCAAATGAGAGGTGCACTATTATTTTAAGGTTGTCCATAGATTTCTATAGAGATTTTGGTACAATATATCAATTCATCATAGCCTCAAGGCACCTTATATGGTCATAGCTTCAAACCATTGATCAAAACAAGTCCTAGCAATATTTTTCAACAATATATTTATTTTTCTTTTGATATCGTATTGTTTAGCTTTCTTGAGCTCTTTCCACCATTAGAAGGAATAACCTTATTTGCAAGAAGATTAAAGGAAGTAATAGTTGTGATCCTTGAGGAAAAAAAATATGCCAAACAACTCTTCTCATATTTTGAATTATTTATAGCGTCCCAAATGTGAGGATTCTAGTATTTTATTTTTGTTTAGATTATTTTTCTTTTGATAGTAGATCATATTAAATTAGTCTTTTTATTTCTCTAAATTTGTTACATTGTGTACTAAATTTGGATCTATTATAGAATAATTCAAATTTGTTAAAGTATCTCGTTTTCTTACAATTAATAAACTCAAAACATCACCATCATTTCCTTCAAAACCTTGAAGTAGATAATCAAAACTAAAAAATCATTATTATTTTTCAAACAAAGTAATGAGAAACAAACAAAAATCAAACTTCTCTCTCATCACCATTGCAACAAAAAATGACAATGATCATATTTCATTTCAATTTGTGTAAATGTCAACTTTGATTTGAAAAATGGTAAGAAAAGAAAAGAAAAATGATTACTTTTTACTTTTTTATTTTTTTTAAAGAAGGGGTAAACACTTTTGACTCAGAGCTATGAACCAGTGAGGTCACAAACGGGGGCCTCATACCTAGTTTAAACATTCAACAATAACATCCCATTGGGATTTGAACCTTGATGACAAGACCAATGCCAATTAATTTGTTTTTGTTTACCTTCATGATTTCCACTTAAATTTTATTTAATACAAATAAGAAAAACTCATTTCACTTATTTTGACATTAGAATTCATTTCCAATGTTAGAATAGATTGCAATCATATTAAACAAAAAGACAAAAAATATTGGTGTTTGCTTTCATAGTTATTTCAATGGTTGTCAATAGTTATATTCTTTATTTGAGCATTAAAAATGTACAAAAACACATACACAAAATCAGTTTAGTTCTTTTTTTATCTTATAAATTAGTATACTTTGAAAAATTTATTTCTAAATATTCAAATGCATTTTAAAACATAAACAACAATAGCACATAGTGAAAAATGACAAGGTAAACAATTGGGACCTTTCACTTGAGTGAAGCACAAGCTCCAAACCTAGTTCAAACATCTAAATTTAAAAATTTAAGCATTCCAAATGAAGTAAAAAATTTAAACAGTCGATTTGTAAACATAACACACTCAATTAGAAACAAAAATTGTAAAATCAAACATTTCCAATTAAATGATCAAAAATTCAAATTGAACATCTTAATACACAAATAAGTGACAAAAAATAAATCAAATCATATAAATGGTTTCATCCCATTTTTTAATGTTTAGTCACATTTAATGTATCAAATATAGGGTCTAAGTATAAGAGAGGATTGGTGGAAGCTACCTTGAGAGAGCTAAGGGAGAGTTCATTCACTTCTCCAACTATCAAAGTAGAAGAGCAAGTCAAGAGATACAATAAATTCAAGATACAAATAATTTAAATCATAGTTTATCAAGATAGATCATTTAAAAAAATTATTAAAGCAATAGATTATTCATATTAATGCTTTCTTCAAATTAGTCAAACAAAACCTCAACAATCTTTGTAAAAAAATTAATTATGCACCAAAATAACTTTTACAACCATTAGATCACCTCAACCACATATCTATATTATTCATACAACACTCCTTCCTCTTAAAATGGGTGGTTCATTAGATCCCCCGCCATTGCACCTATTGTCACCTTGTAAATAACTTTAGTCTACCAATTATTCAATCAATTTTAACTACATATGTTCCTACCATTTGTGATTCATTCATATTAGCAATGAGTTAGATTTGATAAGTTCAAAAATAGGAATGAATCAAGCACTAGAAGTAAGGATGGTGAAGGTGGATGTAGGGAGTGCAATAATAGTGCAAACACTAGCAATGAAGATGGAAATAATAGAAGTAATAATAGGATCATACATGTAGCCATAACACTATTCAAGAAAGGATGTAAGGTATGTATGAAACACATTCGTAGGATATGAGGGAGATGTAGATATAAAAATCTTCATATGTGATGTAGGTATGTTAAGATGAGTTAAATTTAGAGGTATGACATATTTGGAAGTAAAATTATTGGAGGCATTGAAAATGATACTTCATTCAAAGAAATAGAAGTAATTTTATAAAGTTTTTTTTTTAAGTACTTTCCACTCAAATAGTATTGTAAGAAATAAATCATGAAATTATTGTACCAAATTTTTAGGGCTATCCACCTCAAATAAACTAGCAAGATCATGTAAAAATTATTATTGCTCTAAATGCGTTTCATGATCATAATCTTCAAGATCATTTTAAATAACATGAAAGATAACAATACTTGTTAAAACACCATTAGAAATGGAATTTTAGTAGATTAAGTCATTTGAGGATTCAAGGAAGACCTTTCACTTAAGGGGATGTCAAGTTGAGAATGATATATTGGTATGCAAGTAAATCACAATGCCAAGTAAAAACTAATTGATAGAAAATGAAGGTAAAGATCCAATTAATAAAAAAAAAAAGCACTCAAAATTGAAAATAACTCAACAAATAAAACCCAAGACATAAAAATAAGGGTGGGTAGGGTGTATGAAAACAAGATACACAAGAAAGGACAAAAATCTTAAAAAAGTATAGCTATGATGCACAAATCAAAGGAATCCAAACCCTAACAATATTTGAAAATAGGAGAAGGCAATAAAAACATATCTAAAAGCCCTAATGAAAGAAAGATCCCAAGATGAAACCTTAGGTCATGTAAGAAAGTTGAAATCACCAATAAAATAAGAGAGATATAAGCTTTCAATATAGTTTACCTAAAATAAATGATTGAACAATGATCAAACTATCATCTAAGGGCTTTTGAGGTTGACTTGGTAAATAAAATATTTTTTGTAAAATTAAAATAAATTTAAATATAGTACTTAGTTGAATTCTAAATGTCAAGAATTGAAGCTAAAGATGTTTGGAACCAATTCACCATAATATTAGATTATTAGAGCATGTTTAAATGGATGGTTCAAAATCTCTAGATTGACATCTTCACTATGGTTCACCTAAACTAGATGCACAGGATTGAACTTTTAATCCAAAAAAAATTCTCACAAATTATTGACTATTGAAAGTTATTAAATCTTTTGATATCTAAACCTATGCAAGGATTGGTAGTGTTAGAAACACCTTTAGAAAATCTATGAATTGTGAAGGTCGCATTATCTTTAGTTAGACCTCTAATGAATTGATTTTATGGTTCTCAGGAAAAGATTAAAAATAGCAAGCATGCATGCAATTTATCTAGGATGATGTGTTAATGTAATCCTTTGATATTTATGTTATGTTGCTCTCATAAATACTATATAAGAATTACATTGATTAACCCTACCATGCTTCTAGATACTCTCAAAATAAATGATTGGATGTCCTATAATAAAACCATCAAGTGGGAAAATCAACACAAATATCTACTAGGTAAGTTCAAAACAACTAATAGGAGGGAGTCAATAAAATTAAATTTGAATGAATGATTTTTTCAAATGTACAACTACAACAATAATCTAGACCAAATCCATACCCATCAATTGAATATAGGGTGACAAATAGGAGATCTAAGAATTAGAATATATAGTGATGTCATCACCTAAATTTTTATAAAAATATGCAACTTATAAATTTGCTATTATATTTGAAACATCCCAATCAAAATAAACTCAAAACATTAGAAAAAATAACATAGATATGCAATTTTCACCATTACAAGTATTTGGAATCTTATTTTCCCTTCTTGATATTTTGAGGATATTTTGGCTTACCTTCCTAACAATATTCCATTTAGTTAAATTAAAAAAGACAAAATATGATTTTAAAAGAATCCTTGCCTTTATTAAAAACAATCTATTTTTTATATTCCACTTGGTTAATTCAACCAAGAAAGAGAAGACAAAAAGGGCGGTTGGATTGCAGGTTGCAAGCATCGACCATGCCAAGACAAAACAATGCATCCAAAAGTGATCATGTAGGAAATTGTGGCAGCGCTTCCTTCTAACCATAACCTAGAACCGTCACTCCTCTTCTCTCCTTAAATATCCTTGAAACCCATTACCCTTCTGCATCTTCATATTCATACCGATCTCAGTTGCAATCGAAGGATGGAAAAAGGAGCTACTACATCAGGTAATTCAAGGAATAACAAATCAGTATGTTTTCTTTTTCATTCCAAGAAGCTATGGATGATCGTCTTGTTATTGTTTTCTTTGGGTATTGAAATGAGGAGTGCAGTTGTAGGCAAAACAAGGTGGCCAGAGTTGGTGGGAGCAGATACAGAACATGCAAAGGCGATGGTGCAACAAAATCCAAGTGTGACCCCAATGATTATTCGCATGTGTGAGGGCTTCTTTGTCACCGATGATTACAGAGGAAATCGAGTTCGAATCTATGTCAACTCTTAAACCAACAAGGTTATTACAGCTCCCGATATAGGTTAAGCCTCAAAATTTCATGCAGATGCCCACATGCCCATATATCTGTTTTATAAAATTTCAGTATTTTAATTGTAGGTCTCTGTTGAAATTTCAAAATTTGATGTAGATGCGTAAATGCCCATATACTCATGTTTTGTAAAATTTTAATATTTTAATTATAGGTCTTAGAAGTATTCTATCTGTATTTTAATTATAGGCCTCTGTTGATGTGTTATTTCTGTATTTTAATTATAGTTCTCTGTTTAAGTATTCTTTCTGTCTGAGAATTATTTTTATGAGATATAATGATGTATTTACATAAATCTTTTGTCTGTGTGTGAATTAATTAATTAATCATTCATGAGACATAATAATATATTTTAACATTTCAATTAGGTTTTATAAGATTGTAAAGTTATTGTGATAATATTCAAATATATTGCATTTATGCATTTATGCTATTTTTTTATAACAATCTATGAGACATAATGATGTATTTTAGCATTTCAATTAACTTTTATAAGATAATTGAGTTATTATGAAAATATTCAAATATACTGTACTTTTTTTTATGATTGGTGATAATTTTGTAATTACAAAAAATTAATAAATGCAATATTTCAATCAAGTGTGAAAGAATTATCAAAGTATCTATAATAATATTGTATGTCAAGTACAAAAATCCATGACTTATTTGACTCATGATCCATTTGACAATGTGCTTGAGTGAATTTGTAACACATCGATAAAGTAAGACACAATTCTCTAAATCATTGAACAAATCTTTCACATCTTGAAATTATATTGTTTTTGTGTTCAAGGAAAATGTGTTCAATGTGAATGAAAATAGCAATGATAACCAAACACACACAAAACCCAACAAACACTCGGATTAAGCAAAGGAAATAAAAACAAACATAGAATTCAACGAAAATACACTATACTAGACTCCATGTGTGTGATTTACCCATGTGATTGGTTTGATGTGTGCTTACTTGAAACTTCAGCAGCACAACGATGTTTTCTTGCAAAGATGAGTGATAAAAATGGCTAAGTGTTGGAATGATATATAGATTTTGGGATGGATGGGAATGGAGGGTTGAGATCAGAAGATCAAGATCAAAGGTGGAGATTAAGTATGATCTCTCAACTCATGAGATTATCCATAAAGATAATTCTTGTTCAAGGGGAAAAGATGAGGAGAATAAAGGAATTTTTAATTCCTTTGGATACTTTTGGAAGAAAGACCCATGTATCCAAGAACATGGGGTAAGGGAGGACAAAAAGTGTGAGGATTAAGTGTGTGCAAATGATTAGGAAGTGGATTAGGGATAAATAAAAAGTGATGGAGAATGTGACATGTGACGAAAAAAATATATATAAACTATTTATTTAATTTTTCGAAGTGAGGGAAAGGTAAGCATAGATGTAGATAAATAATTAACATTAATTATTTACCTTAGGCTAGGACTTAATAAAATAGAAGAAAATGGATTATGACAATGATGGAGATAGTGAATATTAATTAAAATAGAGTATCGAGAATAAGATGAAGTAGAATAAATTGACCAAATGTAAGTCAATTTTAGGTGTCCACGATTACAATAAAAATATGGATTTGTTGGGTACTATGTCAAATTACCACTTGAACACTTCAAATGATAAAACTTCACAACTTACCATGACAAATACAAAATGTTAAATTTCCTTCTTGTAGACCATGACAATAAAAAAGCTGGAGAGAACAACAACGAGAAAGAAAAATGAGGGGAAAATGATGACTAGATATTTTAAAGACATAATATTCAAAGAATTTTAAGATTGGAGTATTAAAGGAAAATATGATGATGTAGATGAGAACAATGATCACACTCTCAAATCTAACTAATGATCCTCTAAAAGGGAATTCAAAAACAACAATTATGGTAGCAATAATGATAATGGTCCAATAAGCACCATGAAATATGTGATAATGATGATATTGACTGTTAAAAATATTTTAATCCTTTTAAGATAATATATGGGGTTCTATTAGTAGGCCCCTTCCCATAGACTACTAACACTATGCATCACGATAATGAAGAAATTGCCTAAGCAACCCTTCATTAGGGCATAGTAGAATTATAATTAAAAAACAAATATCACTATACTATACCCACGAAATTCATAATATGGAGTAATTTCTATCCAACCATCCAACCCAATAACACAAACTTACAATAAAAGCCATTATCCAAGATGAGCACACAACATTAAAATCACATTAAGGTAATTGTAAAACTTCCATTGATCCATCTTGAATGTTAAAGGCACTATCAACCGATGATCAAAAGCCCTACTATAGACTCCATTATCTCAAATTGCAACCATTGTTGAACTTCAAGTACAAAAAATCTATGACCTCTTTTACCTATGTGAGAATGCACTTGAGTGAATTTATAACACTTTAATAAAGAAAGGCATAATTATTCAAATCATGACATAAATCTTCAACACCTTGAAGTATCCAATCACACTAAAAATGTGGATTTGTAGACTATAATATCCAATGGCATATGAAAATCATATTCTTCACAATTTTAAACTCACATTTTCCCTTTTACCTTATCATAGGAGATCATGTTCCTATATCTAGGAAATATATATGTTGCTAGAGGAAATCCAAAACCATTCAGTTGACATGTTAAAAAATGATATGACCAAGATCAAATTTGGAATACCAATCAATTATAATTTGTCTATGAATAAAATTGTAATCACAAAACCTACATTGCAAAACATGTACCTAAGAAAGAAATACATTTGAAATAAAAAAGATAGTTAAGGATCTAAGAAATTCTATGTTCAAAAAAGGAGAGAGATCAAAATGATTCAAAATCATTTCTACAAAGTTGGCCACAATGATATTGAAACCTCAACAACCACAAAATATTCCCTTTGATGCTTACTTAGTGCAACCTTATGTTGCTTTTATTTTGATAATCATCCCCATTAAAGAAGATATTAACATGTATACAATTGAACTTGTTAAAGGGATGATGAAGAAGAAGAAACCAACATCTGCATGGTCAAACTCATATTTAAAGACAAAGGAAAATGATCAATCTCATACAAGAACCAAAAATAATAGATAAAAGGCTTGGCAACTACCTATGCTCTATGAGAATGGTGGTTAATGCAATCTACAATTCCTTGTTATAAATTCTTTTGATTAACTGAGGGAATTTCCCTAAAGTAGGTTGGGAAAGCCCAAACGGTATCTATGTAACAATTTATTTGTTGTTTGTAGAAAGGTAATTTCCTTACAAGGAAGGACTAAGAAGGTGCAGGGAAGGTCAGTTGATGGATTATTATTGCCTACCTGCATTTCAAATTGTTTTCAAATGTTATAACCTGGGATAATTTTTTTCCTTTATTTCACATTTTTATGAGGTAGGAATCTTTAGGTATGTTTGAAGGAAAGAAATAAAAACACGATATAGATAAGGAGATCGTGACCACCTAAATCTTATGGTTGTGTGGCCACATTTTTACCTTAAATTATTCTTTCAAATTAGTGATGAAGAGTATATATATTTTTATATTAAAAAGAAAGAAATATAATATATTGTTAATATAAAAAGTGGGTGGAATGTAATTATACAAAATAAAAATGGTCAAATCATCAAGTTGTGGAGACGAAGAAGGGTCCTTATCAGAGGAGGACTCCAAACATTTAGGTGGTTTTAACATTTAATGATAGGCTCCCAACTAGTAATGGTATTATCTTTACCTTCTTCTTGAGTTGGTTCATCATACACATGATAAATTGTAACATCCATATGGAAATTTTTCACACTGTCAAGTTAGTCAATATGACCATAAAGCTATACATGGAAATTTTTTTTTTTTACGATAGGCCCATAAAGCAAGAAGAAATTGTGTGTACCAATTCGTACCAAGTTAATCAACAATTTGTGCAAGATTTATTTAATAGTTTTTCTTAAGCATTGACCTTACCATTAAACTATAGATAGTAAGAGGGAAAAAAGAAATAAATATATGGAACTTATAAAGGAACTTCTTCACTTTAATTTTTTTTAAAAGAGAAACCATTGACAAAGACAAAGATAGAAGGAAGTTTGAACTATGAAATAGTTTTCTCAATAAGATGTAGATGATTTCAATAATAGAAGATTTGAGTAGTTCCACCCACTTCTAAAATAGTAGGTCATTGTAATAATGAAGGTGTGCACCTTTAAATAAGGTGGATAACACATAAGATCAAGGCCCTAAATATACAAATTCCAAGTTGAAGTAAGAGGACGAAGTTCCTAGGAAAGAGCACATTTAATATTGCTATGTTATTGACATTGAGATTATTTCTTGCCAAAATTATGGGAATCTTGATTTATCTTTTCCAATTGTGTTCCATATGGATAAGTTTTTGTGCACACATCTTGCCACTAAAGTGGCCACCACATGCACTAGAATGTGCCTTTTAGAGAGTAATAGTGATTTCTAATTCTTATTTGTGATGGAAGTATTTGTATGATGCATACATATCTTGTGTTTAGTTCAATTATATTTGATGTTATACTATAAGATGCAAAGTATTGTTAAGTTACTAAAGGATATATATTCAACTTGTGATCCTTTGTCATTTTTTAATTTATTTCTACATAAATCTCCCTTTCCTCTTTTCAAAGGTAGGATTAGGCTAAATAGATAAAGAACTAACATTTAAATACTTGAGATTGACTCACAAACTTTTCCCATATCTTTGAAGCTTTCCATGCTTGGTACCCCAATGAAACACATTCGTTGTGAAATAAAATTTAAGCTATCAATATTTTTGGTGCTTGGGAGTAGAATCTCATGTTGGATAGGATTTTTATGAAATAGCAGTTATTTTCTTTATGAAGCATAGTTCTTTAGAATCAATCAGTGAATCTACATTTAAAGTGAATGTGTTTCATGATAGATAAGAGTGAGGAAGATCAAATGATATATTTCAACCTTGTATCCTCAAGCACTTGTTGTCCTTTTACCTCTAAATAGAAGACTAGAACCAAGCCCAACCCATCCTTGGGCTAACTCAATTCAAAATCCTATTATATTTACAAGCCAATCAAATCTTACAATATGTTCCAATCCCAACAACAACCCTTTGTGTCATGAAATAATTGTAGTCCTTTGGTTGCACCTAAATATGGAATCGCATCCCTCCACTTGCTCAAAAATCCCTTTGATCTTATGTATGAGGAAATGTGTAACTACTAGTGAAAATTTAATAGAAATCAGCCATATTAATTATTTAATTGGATCCACCTGTAAAGTTGTAACATTGGTTAGATATTTTATGTGTGGATTGCACATGAGAAAAATATTTAATATTTGGGAAACTTAGTGCCAAAAAGTCAAAGTGGGGTTAATGGTTTTGTATACTTATGGTTTTAAGACACATGGTTTTAGCTTACCACTTGGATGTATTTGTGTGAGCTTGATTCTACAAAAGCAAGAACATTTTTAGTGGTTTCAAGATTGGTTAATTGGTTAGTTGGCTAGTTTATCTTGGTTGTCATTGTATTGATCTCTCTTTTGAAGAGTGCATATGTTAAGCATGGCATGGGATGTGTGGTTACATACTTGGACACATGTAGGATGCATTGGAGGAGCTTGATGTTTCAAAAGTATTCATGGCTCGACTCTATAAATGTATTGTAATGTTTTGATTGTTGAATAATACATTGAGTTGTAATGTTTTCATTTTTGAATAATACATTGGGAGTGGATGTACTTTTGGAGGTTGAATAATTCCCTTTTCAAGGTTTTCTTAGGATATATATCCAGTGTTATCTTGTGGTATGTCTTTGATCTTTTCATACATGATTATTTTGTAAACTTGTATGCATGCTTTTATCACATGGGGTTATGTAGGAAATGGTTTGATCAACCCATATTATTTTCATAAGTGGTATCAAAACTATAGTTGTGGTTGTGGGGTGTAAGAGATCCCTATTTTGGTACAACCCTTGTATGATTAGATTTGATGCAAAGTTGAATCCATGTCGATGTTGGAGAGATTTCAGACATTTCAATGTATGAGATGCATTGTGCAAGTTGTTATTTGTAGATTTTGGTTTTGGGGGTTTGCATAGTTGTGATGATTTTATGTAAATTTAGGGTTTGAAAATGAGTTGTAAAAAACACTTTTATTTGTTGTTCACCATGAGGGTTTTGTGGGAGAAGTTTCACACTTGATCCCATGGTACAAAACTAACCTTACCATTGGATCTAGAAGGCTTGAGAGATGAATATTGACATAAAACTCAACCTATTTTGGCCATTGTGACAAAAAAAATCCCTACTCCCTATTGTTGTGTAGTTTGACATTTGAAAAAAATACCCTATTGTAGAGAATAAAAATAAAAAATAAAATAATATGGGGGATTCACAAACCCCCCCCATAGCCACCTAGTATGTAGCCTGTGCCAACAATGACAATGTTGTATGGGGTCGACAATTCTACTAGCGACTATTGGTTGTTGATCAATAGGTGCCAATCTGGCTATGACTTGGCCCCTATCCCAAGTCGTCGATCTAATAGGGATAATCACCCAACCCTTTGGGGCTTAAAGCCAAATTTTAAAAATTGAAATGACTACCCTTTGAAAGATTTCCCACTAATCTTAGTATTTCTCGTATACATGAAAGTATTAGAGCTAAAACTTTTACAAAAAATTAGTAATCCACATGAAGGGTCTTATTCAAAATCCTTTTCTTCATTTTTTGGTTGAATTTCTTATTTTTACCATATGACATTCAATGTTGAGATAACATCATGCTAATGCAGTGAATAGTGACTATAGGTTACTTAGTACTCAACTATTTATTTCTATCATGACATTATCAGTCTTTGTAGCTAGTAGTCCCTTTCTAGTAAGAGTTTTCCTCACTAAGAACATTTTAAATATTGAAGAATACTAGAAAATAAACAATTTTTAGTTGGTTGAATTTACATTGAAGAGACTATAACAATAAAATATTCATAAATTCACAAACATCACAATAATTATAATAAAATATTAAAAATTATTTAATGTTTTTAATAAGCTTTGAACATTTAATTTCAATGTTGTAGTCACTATCTCTCCAACTAGAACACCATATATGTTTATTAATTGTAGTAAGCATTGTCCTTACTAATATTTCTTTTGAGTACCATTCGATCTTTCGTACCATCTTACCCCAAAATCTTACAATATTTTTTTTAACTAAATTCATTCAAACTAAATAAACTATTCATTTTGATTTATATGCCAACTAAGGGAAAGCTAGTCAAAAAGAGGTTTTGTCATAATGTAGTCAACTCTAAACTATCAACAATAGTTGGCAACTCTAAGCCCAAGACTAATCAATCACTTGTTCATATCAAGATACTCTTGTATAGGTTTAAAATATTAGAAATAAGTGAAAACGTTGCTTACACAAATAAATTTGTTATATCTAATGATGACCTGGCATGGGATGGTCCTATGAGCTAAAGTTGGACATAGAGGTGAGTGAAGAAAAGTGTATTATGAGTGGCTTTATAACCATTAGAATAATAGATAGTGAGTGTTGGAAGTTATGGACACAAATTTATTAAAAATGTGATTTGACTTAATAGAAAAAACAATAAAACTCATTTATGAACAACATAATAGTAAAAACAATGAAACCCATTAGTGAATGACTGTAAAAAACAACAAAACCTATTTGTTAGTGATTGTCAAAAAAATTAACCAAAACCCATTTATCAATAACTTAACAACAACAAAAAAACAAAACTTTTAAGAAGCAAAGAAACCTAAACTATCTTATCTATGATTATAATGAACATTACATAAAGCATGATCATAATAGTTATCTCTGATATTGCAAAACATGATTAATCTTTAGATACTGCAAAGATGTGTTAGTCGTACAAACTAAAACTGTTCTTTAAACACAATATAACAACATTCCAATGCAACTCCCAACTACTCGCCAAACTCTATAATGAATGGAGAGAAATTGTTAGCAATAGAACACTGAAGCAATGTCTTCTAAGTTAATGCCCATAAGCATACCTGAGCACTAGAAAAATCCAAAGAATGTGAGCCACATAACAAGAAGAGCAACACCCATTATGCTATTTTCCATGGTTTGATTGCAAGACTGTCTTGAATATCTCTTTGTAATGATAGATACTGAGTATATGGCACTGTAGTCAAAATGAATGGGAAAGAAATTAATTTTACATTCGTATTGGTTTGTGGGGTGCACCAGACTTCTTCAGTAGTGCAATACAGAAGCGATGCCCGAAAGCCCTGATAGCAAGCTATCGTTTGGACTTTCCCCCCGAAGAAATAAATTTAATATCGTGTGGTTCATTGAAGCTCGTATCAGATATTAAACTGATAAGAACAGATACTACACTTGATCTTAGCCAAAAGGCCGAGAAAGATATGCTTCTCCTTCGTCTGTCCTCCTCTTTTTCTGTTCGCCCTCTCTTCCCTCTACTCTGCCCTCCCTGAATGTGGGATAAATATGTATATGCATCTATCACCAAAAAGTACAGAGGCCATTCTAGGGAAGAATGTGTAATGCTCTTTCGCAACTCCTATTAGCATGCTTTCTCAAGGGCTTCAATTTTTTTAGTTGATTAGCCATGTTTTGTGCTTTCCTATTCGATTTATCAATGTTTGACTAAAGGGTGGGTAAATCTTAGTACTTAAGCGAGAAACCACCGACAAATTCTCATAATCAACTACCATTTTCCCATATAATAAGACTAAATTTATACTTTTATGCTTGTAACTCTGGCCAGACTTTTTGCCTTGCTCTTGTTCCCAATGGCCAGATGCAAAGAAAAAAAAATTAAACGGAAGTATATCGATGCCTCCAAAGGTCCAAATGAGAAAATGAGAAATGTAAGGCTAGCAGAGTCGTGGACCAAGTTGAGGAGATTCAAAGACTTATAAACTGATACAAAAGTTCAATTTTGCTGGTGAAATCTAGACTAAAACAGACATCCCCTTCAAAATTGTTAATTCCATATTGAATTAAACCTCTCAATTACAATTATAAATACAATGTTCCATTGTTCTATTTGAAAATTAGAAATTAAAATTTCCATGCTGGAAATATCACATCTATTGAAGGGGATGAGCTTGGCACCTGTGAGGATGATGATATTTACATTATTTAATAAGTTTTAAATTTTAGGTGTGGTTAGGATTAATTATAAGATAATTTTTATAGATTGAATCTTGTAGGTTATAACAGTTTAGCCAAATGAAACTTTTAGTATAAATGTATGAATACTCGACATATTATAATCTGTTTAAATACATAGAAACCAATATCTATAATAACCCAAGTGATTCCATTAAAAAATGCAAGATCTCAGCTAATTATTCAGTGAAGGCCAAAACAGAGAACATTGCCTTATCATGATGCTAATTATACTAAGTTATTGTAAATTAATTATATGATAAAGATTATCAGTAATCTTCATTCAGTATCCACCCAATCAATTAAGAAGTTTTTTCTGACATTAGTTTATAGTCCTCACATGATCATTGTAATCTATCTGTAGTTTTAGTTGGGCTTTCTGCCAAAAAATGGCGATCACTGCCATTTATGAGAGACATATTGAATATCCAAAGTGGGTTTTTGTTAGAACTGGCTATCCTAAGATAAGATTCCATATTGCTAAAATGCAATTCATTTTTCACCAGCATTATTATTAATGACCATTTTTTTGGGTGATCCCAAGAATTGATCACTTCTATTGGTTTACCTCTGAAACTTTCAAGTCTCTCACCATTTGTGAGACATGGTATAAAACTTTAAGCAATCTCTCTATTCTTTATAGAAGAAGAGTTAAAATGGCGACAAATTAAGAGAGACAGGACCTCATGTACATTGCTTCAAGTATTTTAGTGATATTGCTGTATTTATCATTCCTGTGCCAAATGACTCAAACCATTGATATATGAGCAGTTAGCTACTTACAGACTGTACACATTAAATAACATACTAAACCTATTAAATTTGGGATTATGAGAGAAAGCCAACTGTTTACATACTTTCGATTATTTCAAAATGATTTGGAATATATTCAATTTTTTAAAAATACAATTCTAAAATTTTGAGCAGATTATTGGGAGTTTAATCCCAAATATGTAGATTATATATCTATATTTTTAAAAATATTTGGAATTTATTCAATTTCTTTGCAGCTCCAAAACCTTCAAAAGAGTATTGGGGGTTTATATTTCAAATATAGAGACTATATAGCTAAACTTTGAAAGTGATTTAGAATATATTTTTCGATATACAGTTCCAAAACTTTGAACAGAGTATTGGGAGTTCCAATCCTAATTTACAAAAATCTACTTAGATGTGTTTATTATTTTCATCATGCATTCAAATTCCGTAAAATCAATTCTACCATCAGAGTTTTTGTCAAATCTTGCTATCATTGTTTCACAATTCTCCAAGTCTTGCCCTTCTCTCTGTCTCAGGCTTAGCAGGACTTCTTGAAGCTCAGATGGTGTGATAAAACCATCACCATCTTTATCGAAAACAGAGAAGGCTTCTCTTAACTCTCCTTCATGGGACTCTTCCTGCATGCTTTCTTCAGATTCATCTTCCTCCCACAGACACTGGCAAAGCTTGCAAAATTCATTACAGCTCATATGCTCCTGTAAACCCATCATGATCTTCATATTATCATCACAAAAGTACTGAAGCCCAAGCATTTCCAGCAGACCTAGTACCTCCTCTGCACTTACACTGCCATCTTTGTTGCTGTCCAAGGCATGAAATATTCTAACAAGCTCATGTGTTCGCAGTTTATGGTGGATTTTGTCATTTTCAGAATCGCTGCCCCTCTCATCATTCACAAAAACAGAAGGTGGGCGTTGCCCATCTGTGAGGATCTCTGAATCCTTTTCATTGCTAAAGCCAAAAAACTCCGTTTTTATCGTCTGGCTTGCAGAAAAATAAATACGAGCACAGTAAAATTGCAGAAGGCAAAATATGGCTGAAAGGGCAGTACTTTCCAAAAATATAGACATGACAGTAACATGAAAAACTACAGAGTTTCTTATGATATCAATCACCATCTCGAGGGCCATCTGAAAAGGATTGAATTGAGTGAGAACTGCAAATTCTTGCAACCAAATGTAGAGATAAAAGGCTTGGGAGCTACTTGTGCTCTGCAGAATGGTGGTTAATGCAATGTACAATTTCCTGTTATAAAGCCTTTTGATTGACTGTTAGAGTTTCCGTGAAATAGGCCGGAAACACCCACTTGGTATCTACATTTTATTTGTATTCATTGTTTATAGGAATGCAATTTCGTATAAGAAAGGATTAAGAAGCTCCCGGGAAGTTCAGTAGATGCATTATTATCGCCTGCCTTTATTTGGTGGTTGGGAAAATTTTCCCCTGTTTTTGACTTTATTAGGAGTTGGGAAAGTAGGAGGACGTTTGGAGGAAAGAACGAGACAAGTTCAGAGAGAAATAAAAACAAAATAGCGGTGAAGAAGTTGGTCAAATTTGATGGCTGTCTGGTCACAATTTTGCCGTAAAAAACTCGAGGGTTGTAGTTGCAATATAGACCTTGTTTAAATGTGGAGTCATATGTTTAATGGCTGATAAAAAAATTATTACCATAAAAAAATTAAAAGAGATAATTTTTGTAAGAGTATTTTTTTAATTGTATAAAAAATAATATATAATATATAATATATGTATTTTAGTAAATATATTATTTTTAAGATAGAAATGAGTGAAGTATCGAAGGATTTTTAAATATCTAAAAGGTCTGAATCAATCAAAGAGATTTTTAAAGATCTACAAAAGTCAAATTTAAACAAAAATAAGTAAAAATGGTATTTGAAAAGGATTGAGCTTATTAAGGGTCAAATTCAAGGCAACGTGGTGAACAAGAGAAAAAAAACACAAAAAATGACTAGAAATAACAAAATGGGAAAATGAGAATGAAAGCATAATATTAAAAATAAGGGTTCTTGAATTGGAGAAGGGGACGTGTTACGGAAGCCACAACATTAAAAATCTTCATTGGAAATCCATGAGACGAGCTAACAATGTTATGGACACCTTTTAATCATGGAATATTTGAAGCTTTTGATGGTGAGAATTTATGCTCAACTATTATGTTATTCAATATTATAGAGTACAAATGTTGGTGATATACAAATTCAAATATAGTTTCAAATAGATGCAATGATGTCAAATCTAATAGCTATTTTACTATACATATTCGCATGCCATTTAATTTTGTAGGATATAGTTTCATTAGGCTACAATTTTAGTGGTTACACGAATATTAAGTTGCATAAGGAAGAATCAAGTCTGTTACAAATTTAGCGTGGTTGTCAATGATGGTGTACCTTTGGTTGATTCCTCTTATCCTATTTGTTATCATTGCTATCTCTTTGACCCCTGAGATATGTTTTTTATGTAAATGCGCTTATTTTCTTATATCTCATATAACACTTTCCTATTCTTAAATGATCTAATTTAGAATTTTTGATATTGATTCATTGTCCTGATCATTGGAGGCATCTCATTTCCCTTTAGATGCATGTTCTTATAGAATTACATTTTCCTATCCTATCTTATGATTGTTAGGTGATGTTACCCATGACACTTGCTTCATACTTATTGAGCTTTACATGATAGTATCCTTTAAATAACACTTTTTTCTTCCCTTCCAATACCTTTCATCATTCGCATGGAACCAATTGGAGGGGCATATACTAACATTTTTTGATGTCTATGGTTACACTAATCAGCCCATTGTTATGATAGCTTTTATGTTATCAAACATTATTTCATCATTTAAGCTCCTTCATAGCCATGCATTGCTTTTTGTTTTATAGGATCCTTATTAGGCATATCCTTTGCAAGGTCTTGCATAACAATTTCACTATTTTTGTTGCATACTCCTTCATATATACTTTTTACTCTTTTTTTGTTTGTGTGTTAGCATTATTTGATAGTTGTTGTTGATGTTTATTTGAAATTTTTGTTGAATTCTACATAGAATTTTGTGATTGTATGTACAAGACAAGATATTAAATATAAGGAGTGCATGTGGAATCATAATCCATATTCTTTATAAGAGTTCATGTTATTTACTTTCATGTTAACTATTTGCTTATTTTAACATGTATTATTCATACCAATTCATATGTAAGTCAAAAAATGGAAGTGAAATGTAATGGTGAAAAGTGTATACCTTAACCTTTTTTTTGCTTTGTTTCTGACTTTTCTTTGACCCATATGTCATAATTACAACGATTAGTATATAAGTGATGATCTTTGACAAATCTTGACTCTGCGTCTAAAAAATTTGAACACAATTTATAGTTTTACTATTCCATGTTTATAGATCGATTCCACAATTGCAAATTTAAACTAAGTTCAAATTTATAGTAAGCTCGAATCTTTAATTATAAATTTGACCCCTAAATTCTTTCAAATAAAATTATAGGTCCAATGTTAATTCCTTTTTAACTAATGTAAATTAAATTATATCCAAAGAACATATTTAACATCACCAAGCATTAGTAACATTTTGTTTCCACAGTCCATAATAATTATTACTCAAGATTTTTGGATCAACTGTGTGCAAAAATTTTACATCAACATTTTACTCACAGTTGATCCAAAAATCTTGACTAATAATCATCAAGCATTAATAATAATCAATTAGACATTTACATTTACAGTTTGCTTTAATTTACTTTCTATATTTAGAACATTTCTAATTTATAGAGTGACAATCTTATTTTTTAATGATCATTCTTTAAATGAATAGTTAAAATAATAAATTGGTTATCTAGAAGATTTCTAATTTGTAGAATGACAATCTTAATTATTAATCATTATTTAGATGAATAGTTAAAATATACAATTTATTAGTATTAAGAAAAATGGTTTTAATAAATTAAGTATGGATTATGACAAAAGAAAGATTAAACACTAAGCACAATAAAAGATAGTCAAAAAGACAACAATACCAAATAAAAGATAATGAAAAAGACAACAATACCAAAAACAAAGCACTACAAATCCAAAACTCAAAATGGTTTGAAATCAAATTGTTTGAAACAATTTTTTCTTAACCATAGAACAAAAATTCTACTCGCCTAACATTTTTTTAAACGAAAGATTCATAGATCCATCGTCCAATCCTACAACCTTAAGAGGTATTTAAAAATATCTTATTATAAAGAATAATTAATTTTAATTTTTGATTTGGGTTGGTTGTGTGCGCCACGCATCTGCTGTAGTGCAATCAAGAAGCGACGCTTAAAGGCCCTGGTAAGAACAGATACTAGTATACTACACTTGATCTTAGCCAAAAAAGGTATGCTTTTCTTCTCTGCTTCCTTCCTTTTTCTATCCACCCTCTCCTCCCTTTGATCCGCCCTGCATAGATGTGGGATAAAATTTGAATAGAAGTATATAGATGCCTCCAAGAGTCCAAACAAGAAAATGAGGAATGTAAGGCTATCAGAGTCGTGGGTCAAGTTGAGGAGATTCAAAGACTTATAAACTGATACAGAAGTTCAATTTTGCTGTTGAAATCTAAATTAAAACAGTCATCCCTGCAAAATTATTATAATTTCATATTGAAATAAACCTCTCGATTATAATTATAAAGACAATGCTTTCCATTGTTCTCATTGAAAATCAGAAAATAAAATTTTATGCTGGAAATATGAGATCTATTGAAGGGGCTAAGCTCGGTAGGTGAGGATGACGATATGCTACATTATTTAGTAAGGTTTAAATTTTAAGATTTTTTTTTAAAAATTATTATTAACAAAATATAAATATATTTATACTCAACACATTATAATCTGTTTAAATATATAGATCAATATCTATAATAACCAAGTCATTCCATAGCTGATTATTCAGTGGAGGCCAAAACAGAAAACTTATGGACAAACACTGCCTTATCATAATTATATGTCAAAGATTATCAGTAATCTTCATTAAGATTATCCATCCAACTCAATTCAAAAACAAATTCTGACTTTAGTTTATACCCTCACATGATCATGGTAACTTATTTGTAGTTTTAGTTGGGCTTTCTGCAAAAAAAATGACCATCACTGCCATTTATGACTTATGAGGTTTCTTTAGAAGGACAATCTGGCTATCCTAAGATAAGATTCTATATTGCTAAAATGTAATTCCCCATCATTATTAGTAATGACCATGTTTCAGGGTGATCCCAAGAATTGATCAGTTCTATTGGTTTACCTATGAAACTTTCAACTCTCACTATTTGTGAGACATGGTATAAAACTCTAACCAATCTCTCTATTCTTTATAGCAAAAGAGTTAAAATGGCAACAAATTAAGAGAGATCAAGACCTCATGTACTCTGCTTCAATTTTTTTAGTGATATTGTTGTATTTATCATTCCCTCACCAAATGACTGAAATACTGATATATGAGCAGCTAAATATATAAGCAGTTAGCTGCTTACAGACTGTACACCGAAAATAAGATACTAAACCTATTAAATTTGAGATTATTTGAGAAAGCCAACTATTTACAATATAGAGATCACATGTAATTTTGATTCTTTCAAAATGATGTGTGGTATATTCAATTTTCTCAATATACGATTCTAAAACTTTGAGCAGAGTATTGGGAGTTTAATCTCAAATATGGAGATTATATATTATATTTTTTAAAATATTTGAAATTTATTCAATTTCTTTGCAGTTCCAAAACCTTCAAAAGAGTATTGGGGGTTTAGATTTCAAATATAGAGATTATATAGCTAAACTTTGGAAGTGACTTAGAATATATTCATTTTTTTCAATATTTACAAAACTTTGAACAGAGTATTGAGAGTTCCAATCCTAATTTACAAAATCACTTAGATGTGTTTATTATTTTCATCATGCATTCAAATTCCGTAAAATCAATTCTACCATCAGAGTTTTTGTCGAATCTTGCTATCATTGTTTCACAATTCTCCAAGTCTTGCCCTTCTCTCTGTCTCAGGCTTAGCAGGACTTCTTGAAGCTCAGATGGTGTGATAAAACCATCACCGTCTTTATCGAAAACAGAGAATGCTTTTCTTAACTCTCCTTCAAGGGACCCTTCCTGCATGCTTTCTTCAGATTCAGTTTCCTCCCACAGACTCTGGCAAAGTTTGCAAAAATCATTACAGCTCATCTGCTTCTGTAAACCCATCATGATCTTCACATTATCATCACAAAAGTACTGGAGCCCAAGCATTTCCAGCAGACCTAGTACCTCCTCTGCACTCACACTGCCATCTTTGTTGCTGTCCAAGGCATGAAATATTCTAACAAGCTCCTGTGTTTGCAGTTTATGGTGGATTTTGTCATTTTCAGAATCGCTGCCCCTCACATCATTCACAGAAACAGAAGTTGGGCTGTGGCCATCTGTGAGGATCTCTGAATCTTTTTCATTGCTAAAGCCAAAAAACTCTGTTTTTATCGTCTGGCTTGCAGAAAAATAAATACGAGCACAGTAAAATTGCAGAAGGCAAAATATGGCTGAAAGGGCAGTACTTTCCAAAAATATAGACATGAAAGAAACATGAAAAACTACAGAGTTTCTGATGATATCAAGCACCATCTCGAGGGTCATCTGAAAAAGGATTGAATTGAGTGAGAACCGCAAATTCTTGCAACCAAATGCACAGATAAAAGGATTGGAGCTCCTTGTGCTCTGCAGAACGATGGTTAATACAATCACAATTTCTTGTTATAAAGTCTTTTGATTGACTGTTTGGGAGTTTCCGTGAAGTAGGCTGGAAACACCCACTTGGTATCTGTGTTTGAATTGTATTCATTGTTTATTTATAAGAGAGGATTAAGAAGGTGCGCAGAAGGTCAGTAGATGCATTAGGCCTATTATCGCCTGTCTTTATTTGGTTGTTGGGAAAAAATTTCCCCTATTTTTGACTTTGTTAGGAGTTGGGAAAGTAGGAGGACGTTTGGAGGAAAGAACGAAACAAGTACAGAGAGAAACAAAAACAAACTAGCGGTGAAGAAGTTGGTCAAATTTGATGGCTGTATGGTCACATTTTTGGCGTAAAAAATAAATCAGAATTTTCAAGATTGTATCGAGGATAGACTTATTTTATTTTATATTTTCAACCATAAAAAACTCGAGGGTTGTAGTTGCAATATATATACGTTGTTTAAAATATGGAGTCATATGTTTAATGGACTGATAAAAAATTTATCACAATAATTATTTTTACAGAGGTAATTTTGTAAAGGCAATTTTTTAATTATATGAAAAATAATATAATATATCTAATTTAGTAAATATATTATTTATAAAATAAAAATGAGTGAAGTAATTTTTATTGTAAAGTAATAGAAAATCTATTATAATTAAAAATTATGTATCATAGTTGAAATTTTTTAGAAAAATTAAATTTTGAATTGGATATCATAGTTGATATCAACATGTACGTGTCTTAAAAGTATGTATTGGAATTGAAATGCATTTCTTGATAGAATTACAAAAATTCCATTATAAAAGTGGAAGGGCTCAATGGTGGAAAATCTCACTAGCCACGAGTAAGTTTGAAGTTTGAATGTTAGCCTATAAAATATTCTAATTAAAGTAGTAGAAAATAATTAAAATTATAATCTATAAATAAAAATGCTTCAAGTGGCTCAAATAACTCTTGTACTTATGTTGTGTATACTCTTCAAGCTCTTCAAAATGAATCTACACCTTTGCATTCTCTTTTGGCTTTAGGTAATAGAGGAGATTGGTGTAATTATCTTATCCTTCACGTGATACTCTCGCACGAAGAAGGTCATTGTCACCAAGGAGATATGTTTAAGTGCAATAATAAAATCCATCATGAAAGCCTAATTAAAGCTAGACTCGATATACAAATTGAAAACATCTCTATCAAGCATCATCACTACACATCTACACTTGCATTTCACTTGCACAAAATTCTTTCACTAAAAGATTAAAAAAACATTAGATTGCAAATATAATAAAGGAATAATGAAAAAAGGAGGCACTCTTTCACTGATATAATCAAAGACTTCATCACAATGAAGAGGGGTTTATGATCATCCAACTTATCTCCAATATAGCCTTACCATCTTTGTTGTAAGCTAGGAATTTGCAAAGGTATACAACCATATGATCAATTTTAAAATAATATAATATGTAGAAAAAAATGTATAAATGATGTGAATACCTTGTAGCACAATATGAGTAGTAATTTCCCCTATGCATCCATTAGAATAAGGTGATTGGAAATGAGGGTGCATTTGTCCACTTTGAAGAGGATATATCTATTGAAATCAAACATAGTGAAGTCCTCACTAAATTTTATAGAATTTGATAAAAAGAAATACTTATTTTCATAATTGAATCAAATCAAAGATGTCAATTTTTCATTCATGCAATAATGTGATGGTTAAGTCATGACATTGTTGATATTGCCACCAAGGTTCAAACCCCTACTAGGCCAATGGGCTTGTAGGCTTTGCGCCTATATTAGGCTATTGTGTCTGTGAGCTTAAAGCCCCCACCAGGCCGATGAGCTTATAGGTTTGAACCATAAATGTTCATGCTAGGAGCTCATCCCAAGTGATGAGGTATTCCATGTTGTGGCCTCACCATCTCATAGATCTAGTTAAAAAGTGTTGCATGATAAAAACACTAGAGATGTCAAGTACTATGCAATAAAATATAAAACCACTTACTTTATTTTTTATAAGAACAAAAATAATATGAGCTTTTCTCAAAAAATTATCTCTATTAATGGCTTCTATTGATATTTTCTCAAGAAAATAAAAATACATTTAGTAACCATTTTGAACATACACACAATCCTTAAAAAGAATAATAATTAATACACAAAATGTTATATGATGTATCAGACTAATTTCTCTATTGTATAATGATTGAATGAATAGGTTACATGATTATATTCTCTCTCTCTGATTTAGTAGGAAAAATTGCATGTTATCTACTTGTAATTTTCTCAATGTGTAATGATTGAATGAATAGGCTATATAGTTAAAATAATTTAATCACTCTTTTACACCTATGAAGAAATGATAGTTGTAGGATACTTATGCTATGTACTCCTACACATGCCTAACATGATAACATAGAAGGAAGTAGGATATTGCATGTTTATATAAACAACACACTTTTTGAGCCAAAATAGGCCTAGAACATTACATTATTTATTTAATATATTTTGATCCAAACACATTTAAGACATGCACATAGGATCAAATAGTTATGAATTTATTCATAATATAGATCTATGAAATAAAATTTTAAATACATGAATTATGATATTTACCTAAAAAATATATTCATTCAAATGGTTGTAGCTCATTTATTATGCAATTCTTTTAAATAAAGTACAATCATGAATAAGCTTAGAAATGATCATACCATTCCATAGGATACAAACACTAATTATATTTTGACATTATCTACTAACACAAAAGTAACTATTGTACACAATTCACATCTCTACTCATTGATGAAAAAATATAGAAAATTATTTATATGAAATGTGTTTATGTATGTCAAGAATAAATAGATTTTTTTTATCTCCATCCAAAGAAATTTAAATTAAATAAAGAAATAAATGTTTAAGCTCGAGACATTAATAGTTATCCATCATTTATGACTATTTAAATAAGATTATTTTAGAGAATATAATAAATATAAGGTCAACAACTTTTTTACATATTGTGTATATGTATTTATTGTAACATGAAAAGGTTCCATAGGTAAAATTTTAGAAAGTTGTCATATTTCAACCAACAAAGTGGTTTTTGAGCAAAATATTTTTACCTTAAACAATTTTAGGTGAAATTACTTCACCCAAAACTACTTGGCACCTACATGACACAAATAGTTTTAGGAAAAAAACATTTCACCTACAACCATTAAATCGATATAATTTAATTTTAAAATTTAAATTAGGTTGAATTTATATGTAATATTTTGATTCAAACATTTTTGAGTAAAAGAGTTTCAATAAAAAAAAATTCACCCAAAACTATCTATGTGGTAGCCTAACCCATCTTTGGGGAAAATTCAACAATAAATCAACATCAACTCTATATTTTTAGAGCTTAGAGTAAACCCTTTCAAGAGAAAAACCTACACTCTAAAACATGCTCAATGTGTTTTTCAAATCCACAACATTATTGCAACACAAGACACTTTGAGTAGGATTGGGAAGCAGGAGCGAGATTAGGAGCAAGAGCATGAGTGGGGGCGAGTTTTTAATTTTTGGTTAGGTTCACGTTTTGTTGTTTCAAGATATGTTGGGAGGTGTCTTGCTTTCTCCGCATGATTGACATGTTATGGTGGTTGGGGGGGGGGGCTTACAGGGATCCCTAATCCAAATATTTAGTTGTTAGGCCTGATATTGGTCAACATAGGTCTAATGTCTTATCACCAAAAGTGGGAGTCATGCCTCTTGTCAAGGAAACAACATCTTTCTTTGTTATGAAAGACCATGTTTCCTTTGTGGACAAACGTATTGGTCAAAAGTCCTTAAAGTTTGTAAAGGGATTTGCTCCTCTAGTAACATGTTATGTGGATGGAGTGGCTATAGAAGTCCAAATGATTTGTTGAAAGAAGTGATTGTAGATATGTATCTTACACTAGTCGGTAAAATTTTGGCCTTTACACCTAATATGGATCATATTCACAAATGGGTAGGCTCATACTAGAAGTTAAAAGGAAGTGTGTCTATCAATGTGATGGTTGATGGGCTCTTTTTTGTTTGTTTTTGCTAACATGGAAGATCTGATTACATTCCTTATGGAGGGACCTTTGGCTCTTGATAACAGCTTTAGAAATTATTTGTCTCTTTGTAAATGGAAACTAGAGCTTGATCTGTCTGTGGATCTTGGCTCTATGGCCCCCACCTAGGTCAAGTTGTTTGGGTTACCTTTAGAATTCTAAAACCATAAAATTCCTCAATGTATTGCCAACTCCTTTGGACACCTATTAATAGTTGATAAGGTTCCTCAAAAGAGGTCAAGATTGGTCTTTTCCATGATTTATGCTAATGTTTCTATCAATATAGTTCTTTCGACTCATATAACCCTCAAATATAAATTTGATACTCTGATCCAACCTATTGTTTATGAGAATTCCAATATTTATTATTTGTTCTATAAGCATTTTGCTCATCTAAGTGATATTTAAAAAAAAAAGTTAAATCTAGTAAGGAAATCAATGCTTCATCCTCCCCCTAAATTCCTTCGGGGAGTGGTGATTGTATGGCCTTACCTTCTAAGTCTTTGGAGGCTCCTATTGATCATGTTATTCCAAAGAGAATTATTAGCTCCTTAGTGAAGATGGCTAAAAGAAATCAAAATGAAAGAAACTTGGAATCAAGGCATTATGTTCCCCCTTCTGAAAATTTGTTGGGGGGTGATAGAAGAAGTGCTTGCTGACAATCCCTTGGGTTCAAAAGTTGAGATCTTTACTCTTGAGGGTTTTTTCATAGCAAAAGATAATGTGATGTAAGATTTCTTTACTTATAAGGCCCCACTTTCCCATGATCTATTTATTTTGGAGATCGAAGAAAAAGTTCCCCTAGAGCAAGTTATTGACTTTCATCTAGATCAGTTTAATTCTTCCTATAAGGGTAGTACTCAAATAACAAATGGAATCCCACTTATTCCTTCTCCCCTTGCTAAGACTATAGTTGGTCATGAGGAAGAGTGGACTCCAATGAATGGGAAGCATAATAAAAAGAAGAATCCTCATGTGGAGGGAGATTATAAGTAGGGAAGACCTTTCCATAGGGACACTCAGATTAGGGAGGAAGTAAGGGATGTGGCTATTGGAAAACAAAGGAACCTAGATTTGCCAAGTCCAAAAAATTAAAAGAAATGTTAATCAAATTCATCATGTGATGACCCCTCCTTTTTCAAGGTTATTGGGTCAAAAGAGTTTGATTTGTTATTTTTTCTATGAAGATTCTCTCTTGGAATATAAGAGGCTTAAACAACCCTTTCAAGAAACACCTCTTAAAGAGTTGTATTGTGGATAATAAGGTGGATATTCTCATGATTCAGGAAACTAAAATGGTAGGGTCTACTTTTTCTCAAATTGTTAAAAACTTTTAGTCTTCTTTCAAGTTTTGTGTTTCTTCAGCTAAGGGTGCATCAGGGGATCTTGATGTCCTTTGGAATCCTAGTAGATTAAATGGGTCAAAAGATCAATATTGTAAGAATGGTCTTACAACTTATTTTGAGGTTTTAGCTAACCCCACTAAGTGGAACCTTATAAATATTTATGCTCCCAACTCTAAAATTGCTAGAAAATAGTTGTGGGAACTTATTGTTGGTTAGATGAAATCTATGTATAAAGAAAAGTGGTTACTTGGAGGAGACTTAAATACTCCTTTAGTTCCATCAGAAAAACTTGGAGGGCTTGAAGACTATTATGAAAGTATGGTGGATTTTACTAATTTTCTCTCCTTTGTTGGTCTTATGGATATTGACCTTAAAGGGTTTTCTTTTACTTGGTCTAATAGAAGGAAAGGAAACAATATGATTCAAGTTAGGTTGGATAGATTCCTTATCTCAAATGGTTGGATTATCTTACCTAGTCTTTCTCTTTTGGTCTTGCTTAGGATTGGTTTTGATCACAATGATATTTTGCTTCAATGGAATGATGTTGTACCTAAAGGCCCTTATCCCTTTACATACAAAATTATGTGGACATATCATCCTAAGTTTATAAACCTTATGAAATAATGGTGGAATACCCCTCGTTATGGTACCCCTATGCTTCAACTAACTAAAAATTTGAAGTTAGTCAAAGAAAAATCCAAAGGTTGGAATTCATGTTCTTTGGAAATATTGTTTACAAAAAATAAGAATTGATTAAAGATCTGAGGGAAGTTCATGATGAAATGGAGAAAGGATTGAGTGATATGGACACTTGCAGTAAAGAAAGAAAACTAAGGTTTAAGTGGTATAGCCTGGTGAAAAAGGAGGAGACCTAGAAATAGAAATCCAAAATCTAGTTGACTTATAAGGGGATAGAAACACTAAGTTATTAAATCAATCAGCTTTAAATCATAGGATTCATAATGCTCTCAAAACTCCGACCCTCCAAAATGGTGCTACTATCTCGAATAAAGAAGAAATTGTTGATGTTGTTTCCTACTTTCAGGAAACTCTGGCCAATCCTAATCAAGATATGTCTGGTAGGTAGATGAAATTATAGATGTTATCCCCCAAATTTTGAATGACCAAGATATTCAAGATTTTGAGAGATTTGAATATCCCTTTAAGAGGTTAAACTTGTTCTTTTTTTCTTTTGCGCTTATAAAGCCCCCAAGCCCAATGGGTTTCCCCCTTTTCTTTTCAATTCTTTGGGAGATCATCTCAGAGGATCTCGTCATGGCGGCGAGAGATTTTGTAGATTGGGTAAAATTCTTGG
Organism: Sequoiadendron giganteum; assembly: GCA_007115665.2. Lineage (NCBI taxonomy): Eukaryota > Viridiplantae > Streptophyta > Pinopsida > Cupressales > Cupressaceae > Sequoiadendron > Sequoiadendron giganteum. The sequence goes on from CM021101.1 coordinate 197,335,201, forward strand.
GAAACTTAATGCAAATTTTATTTCTTTGGTTCCAAAAAATGAAGTCTTTTCTATGTTAGAATTTAGGCTTATTAATTTATGCAATATAGTTTATAAGATCTTCTCTAAATTGATAGTTAATATACTAAAATGTTTTCTTCAAAGGCTGGTTGTTATTAATAAAAAAGGGTTTGTGTTTGGATAACAAATCATGTATGTTATTTTTTCTACTCATAAGTATATTCATTTTATGTAGCATAATAAAAAATCTAGCATGGTGCTTAAATTGGGCATATCTAAGGCATATGATAGAGTTTTTCTTAGTCCTTTTTGTTTATTGTCCTGCATAAATTTGGATTACAAGTAAAATCCTAAAGCTTATTACTACCTATGATACCACTCCTAAATTCTTAGTGTTAGTAAATGAGGCCCTCCCATGGTAGGGTCCTTAGAAAAGGTTACCCTCTATCTCCCTACATGTTTATAATAGTGGTCAAAGTTTTGGGAAGAAATCTCAAAAAATTGATCAATTTTGGGTTGCTAAAAGGGATAAATGTTGCTTCTTCTCTCTCCCCTCTCTACATCAACAGTTCATGGATGGACCTATCCTATTTGGAGCTAACTCTATTGTGGAATCCAATTATTAGAAATATCTACTTGATTATTATGCTAAAATGTCGAGTTAGTATATAAACTACAACAAAAGCATTCTCTACTTCTTAATTTTGATCCCCCTCTTAAATAAAGAATTATGAAAATACTTGGATTTCAAATTGCTTACCTTTCTACAACTTATTTAGGGCTCCTATTATCCACCAAAAATATTCCTAATCATTTTTATCTTAATATTCTGGAAAAGTTGCAAATTAATTTTCCAAGTTGGAAAGGGAAGCTACTTAGTCAAGCTGGAAAACTACAAGTATTGAAAGCCTTTACAAAATATTCTTGTTTTCTATCTCTCTTTGTTTAAAATTCCTACTTATATGGTAGAAATAATTGAAAAAATACAAAATAAATTCTTATGGTCTAGCACAAAGGATATAGCTAGGATTTCTCTAGTTTATTGAGACAAGGTCTGTAACCCTAAAAGGCAGGGTGATGTAACGCCCCGCCAGGATATCCCAAAGGACAACACTAACCAAGAAATAATAAAGGAACAATTTTTTATATAAAATGAATAACAATAGTTTGCATCACACAACATAACATATAATCTAAATCTAAGTCCTCTAAGGTTCCATGACTACACTACTAACATATCTATAATCAAGAACTAGAATCATTTCATTAACTATAAACATAACATGATATGACTAACAAGAAAAGTTCATTTAAAACTACCACATTATATGATTCTATATTATTTACTTCCATACTATGCCATCAAATAAACATCATTAAAGATCATTTCCAAATATCAGACATATGTAAAATACATCATTTAACTATTTTCATTACAAAAGAGTTCATCGACATCCGCTACATTGTTGCAAAGTTTACAACAAATCTTCCCCAAATACAACTAGGAATAATACATCTTATTACATTAAGAGATACAACCAATACATGATCCAATACAAATACATAGAAAATAGTCCACTCAATCTAGATAGATATAGAATCCCACGATACCATGAGAAATCTTCATGCACAGGAACACATTGCAAGGGTACCCAATGGAGGAAAAATCACAAACCTCCCAACCATGTGGAACCCTAAGGTCCACCCCCCATGCTATGAGATAACATAAGGTCCCACCACAAATATTCAATCAAGAAGACAATAGGCTAACATAAACAAGGCTATACATGACTCCAACATAACACTGCTAACAATACTAACATTACATACAATAATAACATCGCTTCCAAAGGTAATCACCTAACAGAAGGAGAAACCACTAGGGAATGCTAGACTACAATAGGGAAGAGTGTCATCGCATGGTCTTGATACGGGTTATCCTGACAGTCTCTCACAAGAACCCGACCCCCATAAGGTGACAAATGCAAAACCAACATTCCTTTCATGATGACAAGAAAGTTGATCTTGCCAACCAGACCTTCTCAACCCATCCTTAGCCTAAACAAGCACTACAAACATGGGTGAGGCATCCATTAACTTATTTAATGTGAAATCTACCCTTTCCCTTAATTCATTTTAAGGTTATCACTAAATTAAGAAACTCTCCAATGGGTTGTCTTGGACACCACTTTGGGTTTCGGCCCCCATTGAGAGTCACTCCCCCTACTTGCAACTAGTAAACCCTACACATCATACAAGGCAAGCACCATTCTACACACTAAACATAATCATATGAAACCAAACACAACAAGGTATTGACCATCTCGCACTTAACTTTGAACATTACCAAACCACTTACAAAGTGAAGCAATCCTAAAATCCATACATACAAATATACTCCCTCCTAGCCTATGAAAGACAACCTCATCAATTTTACACAATGACACCCTCTTTTAAACATTTACCAAAAACACCCCTAATTTACCATAATCAACCCAATATTCAATACAAGCAAACAAACCCATAATATACATACATGTATACATATACATATACATATATAAGTATATATATAAATATATACATATTTCAGTATATATGTATATACTATAATCAGAATGTTGTTTGTAATGCAATAAATCAAATTATAATATGACTACATATATAAATATATATACAGATATATACATATATATCTATATACAAAACCAAATGTCGATCTTAAATTATATATAGAGCGAAGTGAAACAAAATACAAAGCATATATAATATGCAATATGTATATATCGTATCGAATGTCATTCATACTCCATATTCATCGATTTAATTGTAATCGAATGCCAACACAAAATCATACTTATTGATTACCATTTATAAGGTAAGAAAATCAAATTTATAATGCATCTAAATCAAACTTCAAGTTTACTATATTTTCATCGATACCAACTATAACATACAAAAATTGAATCCCCAAACAAATTTAATATCCAAAGATTATCAAGAGAGATGATTGAAATGAAATCACATTATACAAGCATGCTAAACTTAATATATTGTAACCATTAAGACAAGAAATTGAAGATTCCCAAGTTAGAAGTATGGCGCAGGAGGTAAAAATACAGAGCATCCAATAATAAACGCAGAGAGGGATACGAAAAGCAAGCATCGAATTCCTAAGCTCACATATATGCATTGATCCCAATTCAATTGCATACCCATTGAATCCTAACTTAGGGGATATACAACGATTACCACAAGCAAAGTGAACACATCAAATATATATTTACAACCAAAATGGGCATCAAATACCATCTATAAGGCGAATCCAACTTAAGGGTTATACAATGAATGTAACCCATGGTATCGATTGTCAAGTAAAATCATTGAAATAAAAAAACGTAGACTAATATAAGGGCTCGACGTGAATGTATTGAGTATACAGGAAAAGAGGCATACAAACAACATCAAATAAAAATAGGAGCTTAACCCTAAAGCACATGCAGGTTCAACGCAAGTAGAGGATAGCGCATGGACAACGAATAAGCCACTTGGCAGGGGCTTCAAATGAAATATAAATTCATGGAAACAAAATGTTCAGGGGGGAAGGGAATACGAGGTGAAAACTAGCTAACAAAAGCCCTCAAACGGATCTTGTTTCAAAGGTGAAATGATAGCAGGAGGCTCAATTTGCATCAAATAAAAAGAGCTTAAAACACTTTCAAGAATTGCATCTAGTAGGCAAAATTGACTACCATAATATGGAAGAAAAACTGCAGGATATGCATAAAACGTATTTGCAAAGAAAAAAAACTAAGAATTTATTTTAAGAAATATAGTCGATGGTGTCGAAAGGAATTTTAGAAATATTCAGAAAAAACATTTATTATCCATTTCAATTCAAAAATAACTAGACAAAGAAAGTTTTGTTCTAGACAGCTTAAACATTCAGGCATTTATTTTCGAAGCAGAGATAAAATTCATAAAATAATGGAACCTGGATCCAATTTGCTTGATAGGGTTGGAGATTTGATGCTGAGTTCCGAATTTCCTAGCTTATAGCCAATCTTTTCCACAAAATCAACAATATTTGCAATTTCCATGAGAAAATTACTTCCTACAACCAATAGAATGAAAATCCCCAAAACAAGAAAATATTCACAAGGAACAATACAAAACTCTTTCCCAAAAAAAATTATCATGCCCATAATTTTTATTTTCTAGTGGAATTTTTTTTATGAATAGGCAGATACCTATATTAATATAAAGATATAATTACAAATTCACAAAAAAAGGGCGGGTAGTGAAAAGGCACACCCCGAATGTCACATGGGCAGAGCCCAGAAAAGCCAAAATATCACATGGGCCTAGCCCAGAAGTTTAATAACAGAAAGAAAAATTAAGCAGTCAAGACAGTGCCAGTAGATCATGGGAGGTCCCTGTCATCCAGATTTTTTTTCCCATACATCAACGGGGTTTGGAGTGACGTCAGGAGGAGCACCTCAACCATCATCAACTTTATCTTCATCTTTTTATTTTTCTTTGTCCTCGCGTCGAGGCGAGATTGCAAGAGCCAACCGTAGAAAAAAATTGTCATTGGAGGGCCAACCAGAGCCAAAAGTAGGCAGAGCATCAAAGGGCCACTCAGAACCACCACCACCACTCCTCGGAGCACCACTAGAGTGCCAACTTTGACCAGGACGCAGCGGAGGAGAACGAGCCCGTCTAGGAGGTCGAGAATCTCACCGAGCAGGAGGTTGGGAGCGGGATCGCGCGAAGTCACTCCGCTTTCGGCCCCGAGAAGGCGACCGGCCGCGGGAGGAGGAGGGTGAATCAAGGATCCAAGCCACAGCACAAGGGGCATTGCCCCAGTGGTCCAAGAGAACCCGCAGGTGAGCCACTTCCAGTGCAACCTTGTTGGCTTGCACTTGAATCTGTAAGAGAACATTAGAACATATAATCGCTTTAGCATAAAGAGACACATTAACATCTAAATGAGAATGAGAAAATATACAAGCATTTCTATCTTTCTAGATATTGAAGAGGATTTCCACTCTAAAAGTGTGCCAAAGCTGGGTGAACTTAACCGAGGTTCTAGGCGGGTCCCCCAGTAGAACCATATGCCAAGAAAAGAGTTATGACATAAAAGACCGAAAGAAGTCATGAATCCAAGTCCAAAGCTACTGAGCTCTGAGACAAAACCAAAAAATGTGCTTAAAGCTTTCAAACTGCCCACAAAAAGGGCAGTGAGGGTCAAGAGCCCCCAAATGAACAAGTCGAGAACCCACATGCAAGCCTTGGAAAAAAATACACCAAGCAAAGTGGGTCAGCTTCGGATTAACAATTGCAGACCAAGTAGCCACCTCTAGTTCAAAGAGCTGATCATAGGAAAATGGGGTGAAAGCCACTTGTAGCCAAGTCGAGGCTTGTAGCTCCTGAGAGGAGTATCTGGAAACCATTTTTAGTCTTTCCACCAAGGTTTGTGTCCACGAATGCCAACTTTGTGAAGAATTTCCACCGGAATGGTGTTCACCAACCCGTCAAAAGTAAGACAGTCCTAGTTTTGAATATTGTACTAGGCTTTAAAAGCATCCCACTGTAAGAGACGCATGATAGGTCGGTGAAAGAGTTGATGCAGCATATGAATGCCCTTCTTATGAAATCTGAGGGCCTTGAGCCAAGGTGATTTGGCCAGGGGTTGACCATTCTGAGCCAGAAGGGGAGACCACCAAAGGTTATGTTGGTTGATGGAAAACCCATCATGAAATCCAGCTCCGACCCAACGGAGCCAAGGCTTAATAGTTTCCCAAGAGCGCCAAATGCTCTTGGCCACAAAGGAGCCAAAAATTTGAACCGACTCCCTCATAACCATGAGTGTTTGGAGATCGATTCCTTTCCAGGCAGGCCTGTGAATAGGAAAACCAGACTGGATACAATGTCTGAGGAGAATCTTCCAGGCTTCATCCCCGGTGAGAGCTCGGATAATCCATTTGACATAAAGAGTGGTCCCTTGTCGTTGAGTGGAGAGCAATCCAAGCCCTTCCGAGTCCTTGAGGAGACAGCAAAATTCTCAAGCGACCCGATGAAAACCCTTGTGGGTTTTAGAAGAGGCCCATAAAAAATCGCGAAGCAAATTTTCAAGCCTGTTGTAGGCAGCTTTAGAAGGAGCCCAGCAGAAAGAATAGTAGACGTGGGTGGCAGCCAAAATTTTAGAGCACACCTGGAATTTTTCAGCCAACGAAAGAGGCTTAGTAATCCAATAGGCCAGCTTTTGCTCAACCCTAGAGAGCATGGCTTGCCAAAGCTCCCGAGGGGAAGCCTGAAAGGCGAAGGGGATGCCCAAAAATCAAAAGATTTCTCCCTGCCCAATCCACTTCCAGTTATAAGTTTGGAGCCATGTGGGAGTGGGGAGCACCGATTGTCTGTAACACAAGGTCTTGTACCATTGAATTGCAGAGCCGGAGGTAAGACAAAAGGTATCAAGGCATTCAAGGGCAGCAGTGATAGAACCTTCATCCTCTAAGAGAGTGAGAAAGGAATCATCCGCGAAGTGGCCATTGACAAGCTACTCTTGAGAGTTCGGGAGAGAAATCATTTTAACACATTGTTGGGAGACAACATTGGCCAAGAGATATCCAAAGCCCTCAACAGCTAGAACATACAAAGCAGGGGCAAGAGCGCATCCCTAGCGAATATAATGAAAAAGACCAAAAGTAGAAGACCGGTGACCATTAATGGAAATGCAAGCCGAGGCATCAAAAAAAAGCATACGAACAGACTGTATAAAGTTGGGCCCAAATCCCAAGCCCTGCAACATCGCAAAAATGAAAGGCCATTCAATGCGGTCATAAGCTTTGACAAAATCAATTTTAATGAACACTGCTTTCTGGTTCGACCGTCGAGCCCACTCCATGCCTTCCCAAACTGCAATAATATTATCAAGAATAAACCTGGATTTAATGAAACCAGTCTGCTTGGGATGCACAACCTGAGGCAAGAGGTGGCGAATTTTCAGAGCCAGGGTTTCGGCAATGATTTTGTAAGAAACATTGAGAAGCAAGATGGGCCGCCAGTTGCAAATATCCTCCGGATCCCTAGGCTTAGGTATGAATTTAATATTGTCTTTATTTATTAAATTGCTTAGAGAATTGGTTTGAAAGGCTTCAAAATAAACATGATGCAAATCACTCCCAACACAGTCCCAAAGAGCTTTGTAAAATTCACAAGGAAAGTCATCAATCCCAGGAGCCTTATCATCGGCCATGGAGGAAACGACTTCCTTGAGATCATCAATTGTTAACAATTGATCATAGAAATTAATCTGGGCTGAAGAAAGCCTATGTGGCACAACAACAAGGCAATCCCGAAGGGCTTGCTGGCACACAGGTGTGGGGTCCTGAGCAATGAAAACCTGTTCATAGTGATGCACAAAAGCCTGGAGAATGCCAAGTAGCTCAGAGAGCACCTGGTTACCATCTTTGATTGCTTTAATTCCTGGGAAAGAGTGCCTAGCACGAAGAGCCAAAAAAAACTCTTTGGAAGCATAATCACCAATTTTGAGTCAGTGAAGCTGAGCCTTGATTTGAGCACCTCTGAAAGAATAATTATCTGCCACTTGCTTTTGATGTCTTAAATCTGCCACTCGGACTTGATGTAACGAGGAGAAAGGACTGGCCGCTAAAGCCTCCATAGCCATACGTAATTCGGTAGTGGTGGCCTCGTAAGAACGCCGATGAAAGATAGCAAGTTGGCACCCATTAATGTGCAAGAAACGCGCAGTACGAATGATGGCATCATTCCACCAAGCAATCCAGCCCGTACAACCAAAAGGCATGCACTCTAAATTCCACACCTGGTGAATGTGGGCCAAGGTGAGCTTGTGACAGAGAAAAGACGTGTTCAAGAAGAATTGAGTCTTACATGTGCGAGGTTGACAAGACGCCCATTCAATGTGAAAATGAATTGGGAAGTGATCAGAAAGGGTCTCATCCACTAACGGCTTAACAGGCAAGACAAAGCTATTGAAAGAAAAAAATTATTGAGCCGAGATCATAGCACGATCAAGGCGTTTAAAGACTCTATCAGAACCAACCCTGTAATTGCACCAAGTGTGCTAGAGAGAATGAGAATGGTAGCAGCCCATATTGGGATAAAAAATCCCCAATTTATTGCGCATGTAAAACCACACCTCCTTTCACCCGCTGCCCAACGAAAAGGCAAGGTGCCATTCTTGTTGTACACCATTTCTACTATGTTGAAATCCCCACAAAGCAACCAGGTGGCAACTGGCAAAGAATCAACAATCCAGCGCCAAAGCAAGCAGCACTCCACGACATCATTAGAGGCATAAACATTAATAATCCCGAAGGAATGATTCTCAATATTGAGAAGAACCCAGACAACCCGCTGGGAGGGGTCAACCCCATGGTCCACCACACAAGAATGCAGTCGTGGGGCCAAAAGAGTAGTAGCTCCACCACGACCAGCCTCATGCAGAGTGCAAAACATAGTACTGGTTGGCCAAATAGAGTGACAAGCTGAAGCAAGCAAGAAACCTAAAATTTTAACTTCCTAGAGACAAAGCACTTCAATCCTTGGGTAATTCTTCAAAGTATTCCTAACAAAATACTTCCTGGAGAGGTCAGTTAGACCTCGAACATTCCATGAGATAAAATTCATGGAAAATATTCCATACTTGTAAAATCCCGGTCCTCTTCACCCAGGGAAGAGAAGCTATTTTTCAAAAAATCTTGCGGAACAGAACCAATCTAAATAGAAGGAGAGAATCTTCATTTTTCAGGCACAAATTCACCTTCTTCCGGTGGAGGAGACGGGCTGCAAGATTGTCGTTGAGTCCCTGCTGCGGAGGACAAAGCCGGTTGAGCACACAAAACAGCCGCAGGCTGAGGTGTGGCCTTAGACCTGGGTTGTAAAACAACAGAAGTAACTCTTGAGGGAGTAGCTATCCCCTTCTCTGAAGGGTTTGAAACCAACTTGGTCGGTTCAGGGGCCTTGAGAGCCGACCCAAAACCAAACGACTTATTTTTTTGGTTTGAAACCGTAGTCCACTTTGTTTTAGCCTTAGTAGAAGGCTTTGTCAGATGAGGCTTTTCAAAATCCCGTGACTGAGAGGATGTACGAGGAACTGTCAAAGGTCAGTCCTTGATCTTGTGGTCAGCTGACTGGCACCGATAGCACGTGTTGGGAAGATTGAAGTATGTGACTTTTTGGGTGTGTCGAATATCACTGATTTGAATGTCTACAGACTCTTTCAAATCTTTGGATAAATCAACTTCCACACAAACCCTCTTTTGAGGACGGGCTTGAAAGAACTTATCAGGTTCGATACAAACAACTCTCCCTAAAGAGGAAGCAATATGGTTCAAGAAGGGCACACAAGACAAAGGTAATTCGGGAAACTCAATCCAGACTAGGACACGCATTTTGGAGTCTTCTGAGATAACAAAATCCTGAGTCCATGCTTGGAAAACCAACAAGGAAGAATGAACATACAAGGGCCCATGACCCAAAATAGCTTGGACATGATTAACTTTCGCAAAGCAGAACAAAAAAAAACCTTTGGTCAGATTTTGGACCATATCAAGGCGGACCCCATGAGGGACCCAGTCCTTGCTGACTTAGTCTTTCAGCACACTTTCAGGGGGAGTCCTCCCAACAAAATAACCCACAAGGGTGTGTTGTTCGAGCCATTGGCATGTAGAATCAAAATTAGGTAAAGGTAAAACTATATCAGCAAGGGCGTCAAAATGCTTACCTCGTGAAAGACTTTTAGAACAAATTTTCGAGGGTGTTTGTTCAGTAGGGGAGCCATTAAACTGTGCTGATGAACCGCTAACACCAACAAAAATTGTTGGGTTAGAACCGGTTGAAGGCATAATAAACCCCTAAAACCACAGTAAATGTGACTGTACTCAATGAAGGAAACAATTTCCTAAGTAGGAAGCACAATATGACGCAGGAGGGGCCAAAAATGACCTCAGAAAGCACAAAACCCTAGCAGAGCTCATGCACCGCTATCGCACGAAACCACCCAAAAATAGTTCTAGTGGAAAATTTGGACATGCATTTATTTAACAAAAATAAAAATTGTTGAGTGTTTCTAGCAAAAAAAATTATGGGCATGACATTTTTATTCAGCATCCCCCCTTTTCTTGCAAAAATAACCAATTCTAATAAGTGTTCAAGAGTGCATGTTGTTGCATGCAAAACCCCTTTAACTTATCATTTTATTTTATATCTATCATTCACTACAATTGTTTACATATTTATTTTTATATTTATTTATTAAAACATATTCTTATTTATTTAAACTTAATAATCAGCTTTATAGTATTTTTTTTATTAACTTCAACTTTACATTATAATTTATTTGATCATAACTATCATTATATAAAAGCATTTATATCTACTTAACAAAAGTACCCTTTTAATATAATAATTCTTTTTTAATGCAACAATTAACCAAAACATTAATCAAACAGTTCTAAATTAAATAAATCAATACCAATTAGGACTAGACCACAATGCAAGGTCAAAAAGCAAGACTACAATCAACACTAACAAACCAAACCAACCATACTGACAACACTGACAAGGTGTGAAAATGTGAAAACCGAATACTCATCCTCTTCAAGGATGATGGCTGAATAGGGGACCAAGTGCTATCTCTGATCAACTGATCCATTGGGCTTTGAAGCACACTTAGACCTATCAATTTAGGTGGAGTCAATACCTATTACTTACAACCTGAAACACACAAAACGGTTGTGCATATACACATATACATATAATCAGGCACACTGTGAAAAGAAATTTTAGCATCACAAGGTACTCACAAGTGAGTAGTGCGACAATGTCCCCTTCACCCAAAAACAGCATTAGACATCACCATATAATCACATCAACTTATATAAAAATCAAGATGAAATCAGTCATAGGATAATCACACCATATTCATGATAAACTAATCACATAATGATCACGATCAAATAAAACCATACCATGTGCATAAAACCCAATAATAGAATTGTCAACACACCCATCATCATAGCAATAAGTCCATCATCAAATAATATACCATAATATCTCAACCCAAAAACAAATCAATAATCAATCTATCAGAGAAAAGTATGAAGGGCATTATAGGTGGGCTAGGAATTGGAAACTACAATGGTTTAACAAATATCTTCTTGTGAATGTTGGATGGAACTTCATAGAAAGAAATAAAGAATGGGGAACCATCCTTAAAGATAAATATCTAAAAAAAATTATACCAATGTTGTTTCTTGTATTCCTTTGACATTCCCCAGGGTTCAGATGTTTGGAACAACCTGTTGAAAACTAGAAATAATCTTAAAAAAAGGTTTATTTTGGAGAGTGGGAGATGGGAAGAAAGTTAACTTTTGGAATGACCCTTGGCTTGAGGATCAAAATCCGCCTTCCCTCCAAAATTTTGATAATATTAAAGAGTTTCTTATAAGACAAAAATGAAGAAAATATTCATAGCTATATTGATTGGAACAGTCAGAAGCCTAAGTGGAACAATTTTGGGGAACAATTGGCAAGAAGGAAAATTCTTAGAAGTGAAAGGCAACAAAATCAATAGGAAGATGTGGAGCAGCCAAAGCGGATTATTGGAGATTTTCAATTTTTCTCTCTCAATAAAGAAGACAAATGCATGTCTGGATGGTTAATCCCTCTAGCTCCTTCTCTATCAGATTGACCTACTCCCTTATGGATAACACAAATGAGGATCATAACATTAATTGGTCTATGGTTTGGAACAATAGCTTACTCCCTAAGATTAATTTCTTTTGGTGGATAGCAATTCATAGAAAAATCCTTTCTATAGACAACCTAAATAAAAGAGGATTTCAAATGGATAATAAATGTACTCTATGCTATAAGGAGGAACAAATAGTGGAACATATTCTCTTTCATTGTGACTTCTCTAAGGATGTTTGGATTAAGGTGTTACAAAACCTTATTTTAGTTTGGGTCTTTCCGAAGACCATAAAAGATGATGTAGGAGCATCTAGGGGTATCAACAATCCTGCATCACCAAAAATATTGTTATTTAAATTTTATTTATTTTCAATAAGGGCTTAGGGGTTAGGAGAATAAAAATTTAATTTGCAACAATGTAAATTCCTTTGGTGTGAAAATTTAAATGTAAATTTGATGGGAAATAGGTCTTAGTAAAGCAGTAAAAGCATCTAGTGGGGAATATTCCATTTAGGCATTCACTTTAGGATGAGGACAAACAATTTTGTCTTTTAGTGGTTTTGGCATGGTTTGCATGTACATGTGTCATAAAATGGGCTGCAAAGAATCTTGCATGTTGCTTGCATGCCTTTGCATGCAAAGTTGTAACCGACAGGATGCAAGGAATATGTAAGAGGTTGTAAGATGTCATAAACAACCAAATCTGATTGGACAATACTTTAGGTTCCCAAGAGAAGGTTGGCATGCATTGGATTTCATTTCTAATTTGCAGATTTGTAACTCCCAAGGTTGGGTGTGGAATTTTTAGTTGTTTTGTGAAACCATGGATTGTATTCTCTTTGCTCATTCTCTATTTATTGATGCCTTTTCATTTGGAGAAGGGGGCTTGGAGAGGTGAATTTTGCATACCCAGATGCTACCAAAATTATTTCAGATTATGGAAGACACATTTGATGCAGGTGTTGCATGTAGGATTGAAGGGTAGCCAATGAGCTTCAGTTTGATGCAATCTTTTGCATTTTTTAATAAAATATAAGTTGCATATTTATCTTCCATATTATGTACTTTTTATGTATTTGAAGCCTTCTTGCATTGTGTTTAGTGTGGTTTTGTAATCAGATTTGAAAGGGAGAGTCTCTCTTTTCATCAATGATATTAGAGCAGGAATTCTTGAGTGTGCAAGCAAAAATGCCAATGTGAGGCAATTTGCACCAGGACCTGAGGGTGGAGAGTGTGTGGATTTTGATTGTAGATGGATGTGCAACCTTCAAGAAAACATTTTTAGAGGGTTTGAGGAACTGAGGTTCCCATGGTTGTAAACAGATTGCTGAAGGAGGCACTTTACAATAATATTGGTGAATATTGAAAGAGGGTTTTTGTAAATAGATCATTGAAAGAGGTAGTTTACATAAGTAAAGCTTGAGGATTTGAAGATTTGTATTGAGGCTTTGTGAGACCTTGAAAATGGAAAAGAGAAAAAATAAAATGATTTTTTTCATCGGATGGATTTTGAGGATTCATGGACTTAAGAAAATCAGAGAGAGAGAGCAAGAAGAAATAAGAGTTGAGATGATAGAATTGCAACAAGTGGATGAATTAAGAAAGGAGATTGAAAGGATAAAATAACAAAAGAGAAGATTTGAAGGTAATTTTTATAATCTTCCTAATGATATTTTGAGTGTAGGAAAGAAAAAAGATGTAGTAGAGTGTCATGCAAGTGGCATAGAGGAAGAAGAAGGGGATGAATACAAAGAAATTGATGAACCTACAACTAAGAAATATATATTGGAATACATGAAGGATTAAATTACAGAGGTTACAGTAGCATCAAAAGAGTTGAGTGATACAAAGAACATTTAAGAAGAGGACACCAAAGTTGAATCAATAAAATAGGAGGTAAAACTTGCATTTTGTGAGTTAATTGGTGATTCTAATTTGCATATGAATTATGTGAATATGGGTGAATATGGGTGACCTCATGGGAAGGCCCAATGCTTCACCTCTCTGAGCATCACCTAGATGCAATGAGTGATAAGTGGACCATTCATTATCATGAGAGATGGGTTCTTGTGAACCACTACTCATGAAACATGGGTCAATGAGTTTGACTCGTAACACTACATGGTTGAATCTTGATAGCAATATCACACTTTGACATGCTATGGAGAATACCTCCTACTTATCAATTGATGAGCTAAAGGGGCTTTATAATGAATGGTTCATAAGGAACAACACTTGTTGAAGGTTTTGCAAATGGGGTTGCAAGCTAAGTGGGCTTAACCTTGGGGAAAAATTTGTGGTTAAGTGTGATTGAGCTAGTGTAGTACAGGGATGGGTGACCTCCCGGGAAGGCCCGATGCTTCACCTCTATGAGCATCACCTAGATGCAATGAGTGCCAAGTGGACCATTCATTATCATGAGAGATGGGTTCTTGTGAACCACTACTCATGAAACATGGGTCAATGAGTTTGACTCGTAACACTACACGGTTGAATCCTAATAGCAATATTACAGTTTGACATGCTATGGAAAATACCTCCTACTTATCAATTGATGAGCTAAAGGGGATCTATAATGAATGATTCATAAGACAAAACACTTGCTGATGCAGAGAAAAGAGGATTCACAACTCAACATTCCATTTACTTCACAACTTTCATAAAATTACTCATCTCAAAGAATTATTAAGTGCATCCTAGATCACATTGTAATCATTCTCATAACAACCCACAATTCAATGCAACAAACAGTCATTAATAACTTCCATAAAAATTATAATGAAACCAATCCCTCTGGTGAGATTGAATAAACCATAGTTATAGACCTTTCTTCCAACTTTTATAAAGATCCAACGGTGGAAAATAAATTTATTTCATTTTTCCCAAAATTGCAAACCCTAGGCAGTGTTCAAACCTGCCCTCACCAAAATGGTCATAACTTATTCAAATCTTAATGAAATTTGATGAGACTTGAAGCAAATAAAAGTAGATTCATATAGGAACAACATAAAATTTGTTTTAGACCCAAAATATATACTTTAAAATCCGTACCATCACATTCTTTCAGACTGTAAATTCTGCAAAATATTGTTAAAATAGGCAGTCTCACCAAAATAGTTATATCTTCCACAAAACTCAATAAAATTCAATGAGACAAAAATAATTGGAAACTAGAAATAGAGATCTTTCCATCCATATATGATACTCCATTATTTGAATCCATACCAGTCTGTACAAATCACAACTTCAACCTGAAAACAATGTAGAAATCATAAAATGCACACCAAACTTGAGGTTGCCATTCATCAAACTCCAAAATAATGTCTCCAACCTCTCCAATTCGAGTTTTGGAGGGTGTAATTATACATTTACAACCAAAACCAACTATTTTCAACCACCTTTTAGTTAGTTTGTTGAAAAAACACCTTAATGACACTTTTGACATGTTGCTTGACAACTTTCTTGAGCAACTTTTACAATTTTTACAATATGGAACAACTTTAAACATTATTTGACAAATGACTTCAAATATTGTTTCCTAAGAATCAAAACCTATAAAATGGTTTTATAAGCCTTATTATAAGACCCAATACACAAAATAGAGCAACTATTTACAAATGGCCTCATGGAGGCTTGAAAGCAACTTGGTGCTCCTGCACCATACACCCCTTGAAGAAAAAACTCAATTCCCCTGAGTTAGCATAAAATAAAGCACCTGCAAAAAGAAATGAATCTTCACTACCACCTGAAATCACAAACACTTTTATCTTCATCTTAACCCATGGTTTTGTCTTCCTCTTCTTCTTATACCATCTCTTCTCCATCATCTTCTCAACATCTAGGCTCCAAAACTCTATTTCTTGTGTATAAACCTTAGTAGCATCATCTATATCTTCATTCTCGTCATTAGAGTACCATATATAACTTGAATCATACTCTTTCAAACCTTCATAAACCTCATTAGCAAATAGACCTGCAACATCTTTATTAACAACCTTATCATCAACAACAACTTGATCATGAATATCAACATCAATGTTATCAACAACTTTATCATCATCAACTTCAGTATCAATACCAAGGTTATCAGTAACATTAACAACCTTCTCAACTTTTTCATCAAATACTTGAGTACCAACAATAACCACATCATTAATCTCAACATCAACATGTTCATTAACCAACAAAGAAGTTTGTTCATCTTCAAACACAATCAAAATATCATGCATCTCAACTTGTAACTTATGTTGCTCAACTTGAACAATAGATTCAAATTTTACCTTTGTCTCATTTGTTGCCTTCTTTTGTTTTCTTTGTTTCTTCATAATATTATTTAGAGGCCATCTTAACCTCTTTGACATTGGTATATTCCAACTCCTTTGTGCTTCCTTAAGAAGTTGGTGTTCTTTGGCTAATATTTCCAACCTTTGGCTTATCTCATCCATGGATTTCTTAAACTCTCTTATTCTTTCCTTCTTTCTTTCATTCTTTCTCATTTCCTTTTCCTCACTTTCCTTCTTCCTTTGTGAATCCTCAGCCTCCCAACATCTTCTCAAAAATTCCATCTTCACAAGCAAGTCTCTCCTTGCTTCCACTTCACCTTGCCACTCCTAGGCAATCAGGTTCCTTCCTCAACCTGCAAACAACCACACACAAACCACAAACAACTTTCCCAAAGCATCTTCAGGTTCTGATACCACTATGATACAGAGCAAAGAGGATTCACAACTCAACATTCCATTTACTTCACAACTTTCATAAAATTACTCATCTCAAAGAATTATTAAGTGCATCCTAGATCACATTGTAATCATTCTCATAACAACCCACAATTCAATGCAACAAACAGTCATTAATAACTTCCATAAAAACTATAATGAAACAAATCCCTCTGGTGAGATTGAATAAAACATAGTTATAGACCTTTCCTCCAAATTTTATAACGATCCAACGGTGGAAAATAAATTTATTTCATTTTTCCCAAAACTGCAAACCCTAGGTAGTGTTCAAACCCGCCCTCACTAAAATGGTCATAACTTATTCAAATCTTAATGAAATTTGATGAGACTTGAAGCAAATGAAATTATATTCATATAGGAACAACATAAAATTTGTTTCAGACCCAAAATATATACTTTAAAATCTGTACCATCACATTCTTTCAGACTGTAAATTTTGCACAATATTGTTAAAATAGGCAGTCTCAACAAAATAGTTATATCTTCCACAAAACTCAATAAAATTCAATGAGACAAAAATAATTGGAAACTAGAAATAGAGATCTTTCCATCCATATATGATACTCCATTATTTGAATCCATACCAGTTCGTACAAATCACAACTTCAACCTGAAAACAATGTAGAAATCATAAAATGCACACCAAACTTGAGGTTGCCATTCATCAAACTCCAAAATAATGTCTCCAACCTCTCCAATTCGAGTTTTGGAGGGTGTACTTATACATTTACAACCAAAACCAACTATTTTCAACCACATTTTAGTTAGTTTGTTGAAAAAACACCTTAATGACACTTTTGACGTGTTGCTTGACAACTTTCTTGAGCAACTTTTACAATTTTTACAATATGGAACAACTTTAAACATTATTTGACAAATGACTTCAAATATTGCTTCCTAAGACTCAAACACCTATAAAATGGTTTTATAAGCCTTATTATAAGACCCAATACACAAAATAGAGCAACTATTTACAAATGGCCTCATGGAGGCTTGAAAGCAACTTGGTGCTCCTGCACCACTTGCTGAAGGTTTTGCAAATGGGGTTTCAAGCTAAGTTGGCTTAACCTTGGGGAAAGATTTGTGGTTAAGCGTGCTTGAGCTGGAGTAGTACTAGGATGGTGACCTCCTGGGAAGGCCCAATGCTTCACCTCTTTGAGCATCACCTAGATGCAATGAGTGCTAAGTAGACCATTCAATATCATGAAATATGGGTTCTTGTGAACCACTACTCATGAAACATGGGTCAATGAGTTTGACTCGTAACACTACATAGTTGAATCCTGATAGCAATATCATGATATATTTCAACCTTGTATCCCCAATCACTTATTGTCATTTTACCTCTAAATTGAAGATTAGAACCAAGTCCAACCCATCCTTGGGCTAACCCGATTCAAAATCCTATTATATATTTACAAGCTAATCAAATCTTGCAATATGATCCAACCCCAACAACAACCTTTTGTATCATGAAATAATTGTAATCCTTTGTGTTGGTGTAATTAAATGTGTTGTACCTTGTCCTAGGTCATAATTACATCTTAGTTAAGTTTACTTAGGGACCACATAGGAGTTGTTGGAAGAATTCCACTTTTTGTGGACTTATCTTCTTATTACTTTATCAACTCCACTTTTCATGGACATATCATGCGATTACCTTTCCACCTTTTGTGGGTGATCCACTATTTGTGGTGGTTATCACATTATCACTTTCCACTTTAGGTGGAGTGATAGCTTTTCATTGTTGTCTCATCTCATAAGATTACAACACTTGTCATAATCTTATGCACTCCTATGTTCTCACCTTGACTATATAACCAAGGGGTCTCTACTACATTTGTACACATTGAATCATATCATATTGACATTGAATACAATTTATTCTTGTCACATTATTTTCTCTCTTCTTTGTGCTTTCCATTTGGTCGATAGATCTTGGCATCCATAGCCAATTCTAACATGGTATCATATCATGCTTGATTCTAACATGGTATTAGAGTGGGTTGGGTGCCATTGGAGAGTCTTTTTCTAAGGAGAGATACCAGATTTGGGGAGATTCCATTTTTGGCTCTTTATCGTAGGTTTATATTGGAGCTTGTTGGTGCAAATTTGAGCTCACCATTATGTTTGGAAGGTTTAAGAAAGTCGATTTTGCCTTTTGTTTCGTCCAAATTGGACATATGAGGCCAAATCTATGAGGGTTTGAAGCTAAATTATGGTTGCCAGATCCATAAGGTAGCTGCATTTTTTGAGCATTTTGGGTCAAATCCGACCCTCCCATTGCGTCCAAAAGGGCCAAAAACTCTAAGATCGATTTTCCAATCCTCCAAATCGGAGCAAGTCGTCGGTGAGGCAAATATTTTTTGCTCGAAGAGCCGTACGACCCCCAGGTCGCCATTATTGTGCGACGGTACGATTTATTTTCGAAAAAAAAAAAAAATTGGAAACTTTTCGAAATTTGTTTTATGAAAAATTAAATTGTTGGCGAATAAATTTTATTTGTCAAAGTTTTTATTTAAAAAAAAAACATAGAAAAGAAAAACAAAAGAAACTTTTTTGTTTCTGCGGATTTGTACCAGGGTGTACCGCAGTGCGGTACTGTACGTTGGCAGTGTACCCGCTGCCCACCATGTGGCACCTAGCCAACCGCTGGCCACGAACCCCGACTCCACCAACCTATCGGCAGTTTAATCAACAAAATTTTACCGATGGCCTGCTCCAAAACTTCGGCTCACATACAATTCGACGAAACCAGAAGAATATTTCGGTGCATTTTCCGACAAGAACCGACGCCGACATTGAAGGCCACCGGACTGTCAAATTTAATTGAGTCATCTACTGACATTAGCACACATCAGTGTGGCGTCATCTGTTCATAAGGATTTTTTTGGACCCCCTCCCATTTGCATTTTCATTTTGGAAGGCGAGCTTCTAAGCTTCATATCTCAGTCATTTTGCCTTCTTTTTTCAAGAATTTTTTTTTTATTTGGGCTAATTTTTCGTGCTCTTCACAGTGGTGAAGTCCGTTTTTGGTTTTGGCTTCTAGTTTTTCCATAAATTGCAGATTCTCACAGGTGTTGTTGCTTCGTCCTCATTTTGAAAACTTTGAGAACTCATAACTTGCTCCTATAGTAACATTTTTGAGTAGCATTTTTTTTTTTAAGTGCATAATTTTTTGTGTATTTCTAAGTGGTATGATCATATTGATCTTATTTTTTTACCAAAAATTGTACTTGAATCTGTAGCCTATTTTGGCAATTTGCATGTACCAAGATCAAAGTCCATTTTTCTATTTTTGGTAGTGGCAATTGTAAATGCACTAAGTATAAAGTGTCAAATCAGATATTTCTTGGGGGGCTTCTTGATTGAGTGATTTGGGGGGTCTCTTGGTCCATTCTTTTGATCTGTTTGCTTGTGCTCTCTCATTTTCATGGATCATTCTAAGGTTCCTTTGCTCACATCATACAATCATTTAACATGACATCAAAATGCATGGAGTATTCTAATGACAAAAGGTCACTCTCTATATGTTGAAAATAAGGCACCTAAACCTACAGATGCAAATAAAAAGGATGATTGAACATACCAAAGCTCTTGGATGTCTTCATAGACTTGTTTCTCAAGATTTGTTGTTTCAGATTGAATCATGTAACAATTCTTATGAAGCTTGGAACAAATTGAAAACATTTTATGGTACTACAGATGAAGTAAGAGGCTATCAAATTGATAATGAACTGATGAGCCTTGATCCTAAGAACTTTGACAACATCCAAGACTACATCACTAAGGTTAATGATCTAAGAGAGCAATGTAAAGCATGTGGAATTGATAAAAAGGACATTCAGTTGGTCTACAATACAATGAACAAACTTGGTCCTGATTATGATTCTTTTGTTTCTAGCTTTCATACTCATATATTAACTATGGGGTCTGCATATACTACACCTTCATTTGCATCATTTTCTGAGATGTTGATACATGAGCAACAAAAGCTTATCTCAATGGGTCTCATCAAGACTTCTAAATCTCAGGCATTGTTGGTTAATCAAGTGAAATAATCAAAATCAAATAAGAAACATAAGAAAGCAAAGAATAATGCACATTCAGATCAAGCAAAGAAAGAATCCACTCATTCAAAAGAAGAATCATCTAAGAAGAAGAGGTCTTTTTGTGCATATTGCAAGAAGGATGGACATGAAGAACACTATTGTTATAAGAAGGACATTGATGAGTTGAAGAATATTCTCAAAAAGAATCAAATTGATTTGCCTTCTAGAATGTTTGAATCACCTTCTTCTCCTTCTTCTTCAAAACTGTCTAAGGGCAAAGTTCATTTGACATCTACATCGGCAAATAAAGGTCAAGCTCTTTGTGCTTATTCAAGTCCAGGATTAGGTAGATGGCTTCTAGATTCAGGAGCATCACATCATATGGCATCTTCACAATCTATATTCTCTTCATTTCAGCCTTGTTCTATGTATCCTATCTTGATGGGAAACAATACATACATGAGTGTAATAGGGAAGGGATCTATTAGTTTTGGGGAAGAGAACACTTTCTAGGATGTTTTGTGTGTTCCTCATTTGACGAACAATCTTCTTTCCATATATCATATTACACATAGTGGAGATGGGAGAGTTGTGGAGTTCACACCTGATTTAGTCATCATTCGAGACTTGGAGAGTAGAGATATCATTGCTACTGGGGTGGTTGATCATTCATCTCAGTTGTATACCTTTGCAGATTTTGCTTCTGATGGTGACATTGTTCCTTCAGTTGTTCATAACACTTCTAATGTGAACCATGATTCAGAGGAGATATTTGGCTACTTGCACTTGGGAGTTCTCACATCAGATCCAATACTTGAGCCATGCATTTCATCTCCTCCATCTACTGTTGCAATTGATGACGCTTGTGATTCCACAGTTTTGGTTCCTTGTGATTCAGTGCAGCAGGATATACATTGTCTTCCAGATATGGCTAGTTTGGATGGCTTCTTGACATGTATTTCAGATTTGTTTGTGGAGTCTCATCTTGCAGATTTGGGGGACACCATTTATGGCATTCATCTTCTCTTTGATGAAGATACTCCTTCTTCAGTTGTTGTGAGGGAACACTCTGACCCTCTTGTTCATTCTCTACATGATCATTCTTTGCAGTTTGACATGAGTATGGATACTTTTGGACAACATTTGGAGGAGGCTTCTTTATCTTTAGAGGTGATATCTTTCTCTTTAGATCATGTTCTACATTCATCTCTACTAGATGTTGGATTTTCCTCTTCAGTAGTGTGGTCTAGAATGCCTATTTAGAGTGTGTCAGCTTTCGACATCGACACAGAGACACTTGAGCATGCTTCAAAGATATCATACATCCTGCATATATCCTTGCTTTTGTTTCTTCCTAAGGGGAGGAACGTTGTTCGACGAAATTGGATCATCTTCAACATTCAATGTCGAGCTTCTACCATCCTTGCAGGAGACTCAACATTGAGGGGGGAGTGCCTTGTCTCTCTTCTACTTCTCTCTTATAGGGGGGTCTTTTTCCTCACATGGGGTTTCTACCTTCTCATGCATCATTGAGAGTATTTCTATTTTGTATTTCATCTCTCTTTTGGGGAGGATTTTTGTCTCACTGGGTTTTCTCCTTTTCTCCGGTTGTGAGAGATAGCATTGCATTTGTACATGGGTACCTAACATGGCCTAGTTGTCGGGAGCCATCTTGCATTATTTTCTTTTGTGTACATTCTCCCTAAGTTGCACTTAGGGGGGGGTGTTGGTGTAATTAAATGTGTTGTACCTTGTCCTAGGTCATAATTACATCTTAGTTAAATTTACTTAGGGCCACATAGGAGTTGTTGGACGAATTCCACCTTTGGTGGACTTATCTTCTTATTAATTTATCACCTCCACCTTTCATGGACATATCATGTGATTAACTTTCCACCTTTTGTGGGTGATCCACTATTTGTGGTGGTTATCACATTATCACTTTCCACTTTAGGTGGAGTGATAGCTTTTCATTGTTGTCTCATGTCATAAGATTACGACACTTGTCATAATCTTATGCACTCCTATGTTCTCACCTTGGCTATATAACCAGGGGGTCTCTACTACATTTATACACATTGAATCATACCATATTGACATTGAATACAGTTTATTTTTGTCACATTGTTTTCTCTCTTCTTTGTTCTTTCCATTTGGTCCATAGATCTTGGCATCCATAGCCGATTCTAACATGGTATCAAATCATGTTTGATTCTAACACTTTGGTTGTACCTAAATATGGAATCACATCCCTCTACTTGCTCAAAAATCCCTTTAATCTTATATACGAGGAAATGTGTAACTATTAGTGAACATATAATAGGAATTAGCCATATTAATTATTTATTTGGATCCACCTATAAAATTGTAACATTGGTTAGATATTTTATGTGTGGGTTGCACATGAGAAAAATATTTAATATTTGGGAAACTTAGTACAAAAAATTACATGTGTGGTCAATGGTTTTGTATACTCATGGTTTTGAGACACATGGTTTTAGTTTACCACATGGTTGTATTTGTGTGAGCTTGATTCTATAAAAGAAAGAACATATTTAATGGTTGAGGTTAGCTAATTGTTTAGTTGGCTTGTTTGGCTTGGTTGCCATTGTATTGATCTCTCTTTTGAAGAGTGCATATATGAAACATGGCATGAGATGTGTGGTTACATACTTCGACACATGGAGGGTGCATTGGATGAGCTTGATGTTTCAAAAGTATTCATGGTTCGACTCTATAAATGTACTGTACTCTTTTCATTATTGAATAATACATTGAGAGTGGATGCACTTTTGGAGGTTGAATTTTTCCCTCTTGTGTTTTCTTAGGATAAATGTCTTGTGTTATCTTATGGTGTGTCTTTGATATTTTCATATGATTATTTTTTAAACTTGTATGCATGTGTTTATCTCATGGGGTTATGTAGAGAATGGTTTGATCAGCCTATATTATTTTCTTAAGTGGTATTAGAGCCATCATTGTGGTTGTGGGGTGTAAGAGATCACTATTTTGGTATAACCCTTGTATGATTAGATTTGATGCAAATTTGATTTTTTTACAATTTTGGAGAGATTTCAAACATTTCAAGGTCTGAGATACATTATGCAAGTTGTTATTTGTAGATTTTGATTATTTGTGGTGATTTTATGTAGATTTGGGGTTTGAAAATGAGTTGCAAAAAGTACTTTTTTTGTTGTTCACCATGAGGGTTGAGAGATGAAGATTGACATAAAACTCAACCTATTTTGGTCATTGTGACAAAAAAATCCCTACCCTCTATTATTGTGTAGTTTGAATTTTGCAAAATAAAACCTATTGTAGATAAAATAAAATAAAATAAAAATTAATGTGGGGGATCCACAAACCCTCCATACCCAGCTAGTATGTAGCTTGTGCCAATAATGACAATGTCGTATGGGGTTGATAATTCTACTGGCAACTATTGGTTGTTGATAAACGGGTACCAAGCTGGCTAGGACTTAGCCCTTGTCCCAAGCCCTCGATCCAATAGGGACAATCACCCAACCCTTTGAGGCTTAAAGCCAAAATTTAAAAATTTAAAATGTCTACACTTTGAAAGCTTTCCTACTAATCTTAGTATTTCTCAAAGATATGAAATTATTGGGATTGAAACTTTTACAAAAAAAAATCCACATGAAGGGTCCTATTCAAAATCCTTGACTTCATTTCTTGGTCAAATTTCTTCTTTTTCCCATACGACATTCAATGTTGAGATAACATCATGCTAATGTGGTGAATTGTGACTACATGGTTACTTAGGATATCATTCAACTATTTATTTCCAACATGAACACTATCGATCTTTGTAGCTAGTAGTCCCTTTCTAGTAAGAGTTTGCCTCACTAACAACATTTTAAATATTGAAGCATACTAGAAAATAAATAATTTTTAGTTGGTTGAATTTACATTGAAGAGACTATAACAATAGAATATTCACAAATTCACGAACATCATAGCAATTACAATATAACATTGAAAATTATTTTATTTTTTGTAACCTTTGAACATTCAATTTCAATGTTTTAGTCACTATCTCCCCAATTAGAGTTCATCATACATGTTTGTTAGTTGTAGGAAGCATTGTCTTTACTGATATTTCTTTTGAGTGTCATTAGATCTTTTGTGCTATCTTACTCCAAAATCTTAAGAAAATAAATTGAACTAAATTCATTCAAACTAAATAAACTATTCATTGTTATTTTTATGCCAACTAAGGGAAAGCTAGTCAAAAAGAGGTTTTGTCATAATGTAGTCAACTCTAAGCTATCAACAATAGTTGGAAGCTCTAAGCCCAGGATTATTCAACCACTTGTTCATATCAAGATACTCTTGTATAGGTGTAAAATATTAGAAATAAGTGTAAACATTGCTTACACAAATGAATTTGTTATATCTAATTATGACCTGGCATGGGCTAATCCTATGAGCTAAAGTTGGACATAGAAGTGAGTGAGGAAAAGGGTATTTTATGCGGCTTTATAACCATTGGAACAATAGATGGTGAGTGTTGGAAGTTATGGACACAATTTTATAAGAAATATGAGTGACTTAATAGCAAAAACAATAAAACTCATTTATGAACAATTTAATAGTAAAAACAATTAAACCCATTTGTGAATGACTATAAAAAACAACAAAACTCATTTGTTAGTGGTTGTCAAAAAAACTAACCAAAACCCATTTATCACTAACTTAACAATAAAAAATAAATAAAACTCTTAAACAAAAAAACGAAAAACTATCTTATCTATGATTATAATGAACATTACATAAAGCATGATCATAATGATTATCATGGTTAATCTTTAGATACTACAAAAATGTGTTAATCCTACAAACTAAAAATCCTCTTTAAACACAATATAACAACATTCCAATGCAACTCCCAATTACTTGCCAAACTCTATAATAAATGGAGAGAATTTGGTAGTAATAGAACTAAAATATCAATCTTACATCTATTTTTTTCTTCAATGTTATTCTAGATAGGGCAATGAAGCAATGTCTCCTAAGCTAACGCTTGAGCACTAGAAGAATCCAAAACATAACAAGAGCAACACCCATTATGCTATTTTCCATGGTTTGTTTGCAAGATCCAAAACATAACCAGAGCAACACCCATTATGCTATTTTCCATCGTTTGTTCGCAAGGCTCTTGAATATCTCTTTGTAATGATAGATACTCGTTGAGTATATTGCACTGTAGTCAAAATGAATGGGAATGAAATTAATTTTAGATTCGTATTGGTTTGTGGGGTGCACCAGGCTTCTGCAGTAGTGCAATACAGAAGCGATGCCCGAAAGCCCTGATAGCAAGCTATCGTTTGGACTTTCCCCCTGAAGAAATTAATTTAATATCGTGTGGTTCATTGAACCACGTATCAGATATTAAACTGATAAGAACAGATACTACACTTGATCTTAGCCAAAAGGCCGAGAAAGGTATGCTTTTCCTTCTTCTGTCCTCCTCTTTTTCTGTTCGCCCTCCCTTACCTTTATTCCGCCCTCCCTGAATGTGGGATAAATATATATGTGCAGCTATCTCCAAAAAGTAGAGAGGCCATTCTAGGGAAGAATGTGTACTGCTCTTCCACAACTCCTATTTAGCATGCTTTCTCAAGGGCTTCAATTTTTTTAGTTTATTAGCCATGTTTTATGTTTTCATAGAGATTGTATTTGGGTTTTCGCCCTAGCAATTGATTACTTTCCTAGTCGGTTATCAATGTTTTACAAGGGTGGATAAATCTTAGTGCTCAAGCGAGCAACCACCAACTAATTCTCATAATCAATTGCCAGTTTCCCATATAATAAGACTAAATTTATACTTCTAGGCATGTAACTCTGGCCAGACTTTTTCCCTTGCTCTTGTTCCCAAGTGCCAGATGTGAAGAAATAAAATTTAAACAGAAGTATATCGATGCCTCCAAAAGTCCAAACAAGAAAATGAGGAATGTAAGGCTAGCAGAGTCGTGGACCAAGTTGAGGAGATTCAAAGACTTATAAACTGATACTGAAGTTCAATTTTGCTGGTGAAATCTAGACTAAAACAGACATCCCCTTCAAAATTGTTATAATTCCATATTGAATTAAACCTCTTGATTACAATTATTAATACAATGTTTTCCATTGTTCTATTTGAAAATTAGAAATTAAAATTTCCATGCTGGAAATATCAGATCTATTGCAGGGGCTAAGCTTGGCAGGTGAGGATGATGATATTTACATTATTTAATAAGTTTTAAATTGTAGGTGTGGTTAGGATTAATTATTAGATAATTTGTACAGATTGAATCTTTTAGGTTCTAACAGTTTAGCCAAATGAGTATAAATGTATGAATACTGGACATGTTATAATCTGTTTAAATACATAGAAACCAATATCTATAACATCCCAAGTGATTCTATTAAAAAAATGCAAGATCTGAGCTAATTATTTAGCGGAGGCCAAAACAGAGAACATTGCCTCATCATGATGCTAATTATACTAAGTTATTGTAAATTAATTATATGACGAAGATTATCAGTAATCTTCATTAAGATTATCCACCCAATCAATTAAGAATTTTTTTCTGACATTAGTTTATAGTCCTCACATGATCATTGTAATCTATCTGTAGTTTTAGTTGGACTTTTTGCCCAAAAAAATGGCAATCACTGCCATTTATGAGAGACATATTGAATATCCAAAGTGGGTTTTTGTTAAAGTGACTTTCCTAGGATAAGCTTCTATATTGCTAGAATGTAATTCATTTTGTATCAGTATTATTTTATTTTTTTGATCGATAAACGGCAAGGTCAATATATTAATCATTAAAGTTTTCAGTTACATACAGAGAATACAATCATCTAGCCATAGAGAAATCAAACATATCAACTTTCAAAATTCATTAAATCCAAAAAAGACTATCTATGATTTTGCATTTGCATAATCTACTCAGCAATGTGTGGAAGTCTTCCTCCCTTTGCGATTTGATGAAGAGAAACTCTACTCTTTTTTTGCTTCCAGTAGGCCTTCCTCTTCTTCGTGTAGCATGAGATAATGATTCAGCCCTCTACCTGTTGCTCGGAGGTCTACCCCATCTCCTCGATCCTCTCCTAGGATTAAACAGTTTCACCAGTTTATTGTCTTGTGTATCATCAGTTTCATCATACCTAGGAACTTTTGATCCACCAATCTTTGATCTCTTTTATTCTTAACCTTCTGCTGCAAATTTCCACCACCTTAATTATGTACCTTATGCTGCAAGTTTTGAAAGTTCATTGGCCTCCCCATTTGCCTCCCTGTACACATGATTAATGGTGAAGTAATCAAAGTATTCTAAAATGGCCAGGATTCTGTTCAACAGTGCTTTTAATCTCCAATTAGGAGTCACTGTTGTTTTGATTGCATTCACCGTAATGGATGAATCTCCTTCCACCTCTATCTTCCTTATTCCCTTCCTTTTACATTCAACTAGTCCAATGTATAGAGCACTAAATTATGCTATGTTGTTAGTATCTATTGGAAGAGGAACCACTATTTTGCCTATGGTATCTCCCCTACTGTCTTTGATTATGCGTCCTGCTCCAGAAGGACCAGGATTTTCTTTTGATGCCCCATCAAAATTTAACTTCAACCAACCCTCTTGTGGTGGGTTCCATGTTGCTTGTTCTATTTTTCGGTCGTTATTCCCTGAGAAAGAAGGAATTTTGAGTCCTAACCACTTAAATCTCATTTTTCCATCCCATTCGGTGAAGTTTCCCTTGATGTTGGGTCTTAATGCTATCTTGCTATTCAAATTCTCCACAATTGAGCTTTCAATTATGTTAAGGACTGATTCAACCCGTCTTTCTTTGTTATCAAAAATCCTCTTATTTCTCTCCTTCCAAATTTCCCAGATTAGTGTTGAAAGGCTGATTTCCCATAAGCCACTTAGTAGTCCATCCTTGGCCCTAATAGGCCAACTTTGGAATAGTGAAATGATATCATTAGGCAGGGTTGTAATCCAACCCAACTTGGCACAAAGCCATCTCCAACATTTTCCGAAGAAAGGACAATTTAAGAGGAGATGGTCTATACTTTCTTCTTGAGCTTTGAAAAGAACACACCTTGAAGGCCCTACAAAGCCCATTTTCTTAAATTTTTCTGCTGTTAAAATCTTCTTTTTAGTTGCTAGCCAAGAGAAAACTCCTGCTTTTGGTATAATTTTATTACTTCAGAATAGTTTATGTGATATGCCCAAGTCATTATTCTCCTCTTGACTAACCAATAAGTTATAACCTTCCTTTACACTATACTGCCCGGTCTTGGATGCCACCCAAATAAGCATATCATTTCCTTGCCTGAACACTAATTGTCTATTCTTTAATACTTCTTTTAACTGAAATATCTCATTATGAGGCACTGGAAGTCCATCAAATATTTTCCATTCCCATCCTAGAGCTGGATCTCCATCTGGGAAGTTAACATAGTCCCTAATATTGTCTCCCCAATTTTGTTTGAGCCAAGTCTTCGTTCTTTCAATTGTTAAGGAACTATCTATACTCGGATAACCTCCCATGAGTCTTCCCAGAATAAACATGATCTACCATCATGCACATCCCAAGATACAAAATCTGCCACTAAAGCCTTGCATTTTAGGATGAAGTTCCAAATCCTTGACTCCTTAGGTGGATTGCTAACTCTTATAATATCCTTTGGCTCTCCAACATTTAAGTATTTGGTCTGCAATAGCCTAACCCATCTTGACTGAGGATCTTTGATCATTCTCCAAACAAATTTAACCCCCAAAGCCTGATTTTGTTTTTCCTGATTTCTAAGGTCCATTCCTCCTAAAGATTTTGGTTTGCAAATTTTATCCTAGGCTATAAGAGCAATTTTATTTTTCTCTTTTGTATGTTGCCAAAAGAAGTTTCTCATTTTTCGAATTATAAAAGTATTCATACCTGCTGTCAGTGCCAAAAATGATAGGAGGTAAATTGGTAGTGTTGATATTACAGCCTGGAGCATAACTAACCTGCCTGCCCATGATAACCATTTCCCTTTCCAAGAGTTTATCCTTTTATCCATTTTTTATTTCAATGGATCCCATAACTTTGAATTTCTCAGCCCCTTATCAATAGGTACTCCAAGGTATATACAAGGCAAATTTCCCTTCTTGCATTTTAATATGGTGATAATCTGTGTTTCTTTTGTTGGAGTTGTTGAAAAAAATAAACTTCTGATTTGTCTCTGTTAATTGCTTGTCCAGATGCTTTCTCGTAAGACCAAAGTATCTTGTGGAATCTTCTTGCTTCTCTCTTGCTAGCTGCCCCCATCAATAATGTGTCATCAACAAATTGTTGATGTGTAGCAATGAAATCTCTTGTTACTCTGATACCTTCAATCTGTTTCTTTGTAATGATTAGCCTTGATGGCTCTGCCTAATGCCTCTACCAAGATTATGAAGAGAAATGGGGACAACGGGTCCCCTTGTCTTATGCCTTTGGAAGAACTAAAATAGCCCTCTGGAATCCCATTAATCAAAACTGAAAATTTTGGTGTCAATATACACTCAAATATCCAATTGACCCATTGCTTATTAAATCCAAATGCCTGCAACATCTTACATAAGAAACGCCAATCTACATTATCATAGGCTTTTGAAATGTCAAGTTTGATTAGCATTCCAGCTCTTTTAGTGTTTTGCAGAGTATGAATCACTTCTTGAGCAACTATAAATCCATCTAAAATTGATCTGCCTAGAACAAAGCCCATTTGTTCTTCTGAAATAATGTTGTTTAATAAAGGTCTTAGCCTATTTGTCATGACTTTGGAAAGTATCTTGTATATGGTGTTACATAGGGATATTGGCCTATAGTCTTCCAATCTCTCGACCTTTTCTTTCTTTGGTATTAAGGCTATAAATGTATTATTGATTTCTCTTAGAATTTTCCTTGACCTTGTAGAAGCCTCTAAAGCCTCCACCATGTCTGACCCTATAATATGCCAACACTTTTTGAAGAAACCTGTAGGGAATCCATCCAGGCCTGGGGCCTTCTCAAAAGGCAATTGATGTAGAGCAGATTCTACTTCTTCCATTGTGATTCTTTCATTTAGTTTCTTGTTCTGCTCTTTCGTGATGATTTTTGGAATGATTGATAAAAACTTATTTTGCTCCATTAGATTTGAACTCCCTTCGTTATTTAACAGGTTTTTATAATATCTGATCACTAATTCCTTTATAGTGTCTGGGTCCTCTATTATTTGATTCCCTTGTCCTTCCAGCCTAGAAATTTTGTTGGTATTCCTTCTCTGCTTGGTTACATTGTGGAAGAATCTGGTGTTCTTATCGTCGGCTTGTAGCCAACCCTCTCTAGACTTCTGCCTCCAAAATATCTCTTCTTTAGCAAGTATATCTTCATAATCTGCAAGAAGTTCCTTTTCTTTGATATACTCCTCTCGATGCATTCCTTCTTTGATCACTTTTTTATTTAATCCATTCAATTGATCCTCTATGTTCTTTTTGGTTTGAAAAATATCCTTAAAGTGATTTGAATTCCACTCCAATAGCCTTCTCTTAATTAGTTTTAGTTTTGAGACAAAGCAGAAAAGCTTGGATCCCACAAATACACCTTCCTTCCACCATTGATCTATAAGTAACATAAAGTTTGGATCCTTAAACCAC
The DNA here is from genome assembly GCA_007115665.2 of Sequoiadendron giganteum. Classification (NCBI taxonomy): domain Eukaryota; kingdom Viridiplantae; phylum Streptophyta; class Pinopsida; order Cupressales; family Cupressaceae; genus Sequoiadendron; species Sequoiadendron giganteum. The sequence continues at coordinate 197,366,401 of CM021101.1, forward strand.
ATGTATTCAAATCTGAATGGGGGTTTAAGAGACTTATTTTCCCCTGAAATATGAAGCATAATTGGGTAATGGTCAGAACCAGAGCATGGAAACACTTTGCATTCCAGTATATAAGGGAAGGAAGAAAGATTCCTAGTCCAAAAAAATCTATCGATTTTCTCAGCTATATTGCTGAAACCTAACCTCCTATTATTCCATCTGTAGATTTTGTCTCCTGATTCCACTTCTATGAGCCCATTTCTTTCCACCCATTCATTAAAATCTGTTTGTGATCTGTCTGGCCTAATCAAACCACCTCTTTTGTCCTTTGATCTTCTTATTGCATTGAAATCTCCCTCAATTACTATGCTTTGACTCTGCTATGTGGACAATACACCATCTAATTCCAGCCAAATCTCTCTCTTTGCAGCTGTTGTCACTGGACCATAAACATTGATAAGGATGAATGCTAGATTTGAATTTAGACTTTTAACTCTGCCCATCATCCAATTCTTTTCCAAGGCTATCTTCTTTATCTGCACCATTGCAGGTTTCCAGATTATGGTCAGTCCACCTGACGCCCCTTCTGATTGTTCTACCTCCAACTTGCAACCACTATATTGGTTTCTCAAACTTTCTCCAAAGGACTCCATTTGTTTCAAGCTAAGTTTAGTTTCTTGTAGCATTATAATCTCTGAATTGATCAAAAGAAGACTTCTTTTGACCAAGTTCCTCTTGTTAGGGGCATTGAGGCCCCTAACATTCCAAGATAAGATTTTCATTGTTGTTCAAGAAGGGAATTCCCCTTCCTTACTTTCAAGATTTTAGTAATTTTGAGTTGCCCGTCAACCTCACCCTCTTTGATCCTCTGCTCATTTAATGATCTTCTACCCCTCTTTGGTGACGTTGTTCCATAGTTTGGTTTAGAACTAGATGTACTAAACTGTTTAATCCCCAACTTCCTCTTTTTCTTTCACTTGCGAGATAAAGTAGCAAGCAGGGTTGCCATGATTTGACTTTCCACAACATCTTCTTCCATATAATCCTTAAATAGAGATTGCATGCTTTTATCAATTTTCATAAATTCTGGTGTGAATAATATATTTTGAGGTTCTTCTACATTGTTTGGCATTTCTGTTCTGAGATTAATTTTCCTTGCCTCCTTAATCGAATCTCCATCCATTTGTCTATTCGCCATAGGAGATTTTATTGACTGTTGATCTTCTCCATCTGATGGATCTTCATACCTGCCAATTTCCTGATGAGGATGAAAAGAATGTTGTTGACCCTTGCTGTTGGCTTCTACACCCATTTGCTCATCACTATCTCCATTGAGATTTACCAGTTCCTTTGAAATATCTTCCTTTAAACATTATGTGTCCTTAAGTAGATCTGTAAAAGCTTGTTTATCTAACATTGTTTGATCCTCAAGCTTCTTCATCAATTTATCCCTTGAGACCCTAGTACGTTTCCTTTTGCTTGTGGCAATCCTTGGTTTGACTTTGGCCGCCAAACATTTCCCACCCAAAATATTTTTCTTTTTCTTTCTAGCCCGTTCCAAAGAAGTTCTCTTACCAACCGGGTGACAGCTGCTAGTCTTTTGAGTTACCTTACTAGTTTCATTGTGGTTGATGTTATGAATGCTTTCCATAGGGCCTTCAGATTCTTGACATTCCTTGTGTGATAAATCCACCTTTCCCTTACCCCTTTCATTTTGATTTCCTTCTATTATTTGTGGTAGTTTCTCCTTCACCTGAAATAAAGGGCCTGTCAGCCCCTTTGCTGAACTTCCTCATCATCTGCTCTCTCAATAGGCAATGGCCAGGGTATCTCTCAGTTAGCCTTTAAACTTTTTGTTTCCATCTTCCAAACTTTGAAACTATTTCTAACTCCCCATAGAAGCCCAAATCCATGTCCACTTCAACATATATATTTGCTACATCTCTTGTTTTTCCATTAAGGAAATCCTCTTCTACTCCCCGAAGACAACCAAGTGCATCACCTATTTTCATTATAGCTTCTATGCACCAAAACTCTGATGGTAACCCCACAAGGCTTAGCCACATTGGACATTTTTTAATTCTATATGTTATAGGATCAAAGCAAGGTTTCCAATTAACTAAGTGAAAGCTCGAGCCATGATAAAATATCGGGTTTCCATAGAGAATTATATGCTTCAAATTTTGGTCTATACATTCAACTAGTAAGAACTCATTCTGTAAAATGCGTATGCTCACCATACCTGGAAACGATTGATGCCACCAATCTTCAATCTCCTGAATATTTCCTCCAATGCCACACCATTTTGCAAAAAGAGCTCGTTTAGTCAAGCATCCTATTGCTAGATTGACAGCATCTGACGGCAGCACAAAGAGCTTACTCCCTGATCCTTTCTTTTTCCATACCACTGATCTTGGCATAGCTCCTTCACTTATCTGGTGCTGAGAGCTCTTCCCCTTTAAGACCCCATGACTTGCCAATAGCTTTTCATTCTATTGATTTTCTCCTTGGAATCCCGTATTGTTTACTGCACTCTTTCCTTTATTTCTGAATCCTTCCGTGCCCAGATGCTGGGAGAACCTATTTGCCTCAAACCTATTTTTGTTTTCAAAACCTTTAGAAAACAACCTACCCTGTTTCGCCTGCTGTAACAGGATTTTATTGGCTCCTATCGCAACCCCATGACTGCTAGGGCCAACTTGGCAATCCTTCTCTCTCCGAATGAAGTTATCTCTCGTCATTCTAAACTTTACACTCGGTCCAAAAACGCTTTGTGTTGTTTTGTTGAAAGAGCCCAAAGCTTGGAAGCGAAATCCCGAAGGATAACCATAGTTTTTTGAAAACTCCGGTCTTCCAAATCTTCCTCAGAAGGATTCTTTCCTCACGGAGGATTCGACTGGGCCATGCTTGAACCATTGAGAGTCAACATTTGCGAATCTAGAACTCAACCGCTGAGACTTGTAATGTTTAACCCTGACAAAGGACCGATGAAAGCCATCAGCAGCACTAGGGCTCAACCGCAGGAATTTGGAATGATTGTCCTGACAAACGACCGAAGAGGCCCTCTGGAATTCAACCGATGAAACACCCTGGTATTCGGCCGTTGAAACACTCTCTGTGGTGGATGCCTTCTTTGAACGAAAGAATGAAGTCCATTTCTTTGAACGGAAAAGTGCAGGCCACTTGGAAGCTGATTCCTTCTTTCTTTTTCCTCGAGCATGATAGTTTTGAAACCAATAGAAGACATTTTTCCTTCTACTCTGCCGTACTGCCGCAACTGGATTGTAATTTCATTAACGCGTTCCAGATAAGGATTGCGGGTTCCACTGTTGTAAATGCTTTCCAGTATTAGCTTCTCAGGCCTTGAACAAATTTTGCGAGCTTTATTTGTAAAGATTTTTCTGCAAATTTAAAGACTAGGCCGACTGTTTCCAAGGGTTCATATCCCAGATAGCGGGGAAGTGAAGATTGACTATTTTAGGGCCGCAGGAGAAAGCCGTTGTAACTCCTGAAAAACTCGTGGCCCCTATTCCTGCTCAAGGCTCTTCCACAAGCCCCGGATCCTACTTAGTTAACCTAAATCCCCTATTCCTAGTTAACCTAACTGTGCAGCTCTGGTTCGTGGTTCATGAAACTTCATACAGATGACATTCTGGATCGTGGCCCCTATTCCTGCTCACGGCTCTTCCACAAGCCCCTGTTCCTAATATGAAAAACAAACAGATATGAAGATTACACCCCTCACCTGCCGCCTCAGAACACATAATTTGTTACAGCAGCATTGTTAACCAGTACGTCGAGGCTGTCATAGTTATCCTTCATCCACCTTGCAAATTCTAAAATGCTGTACCAGCATTATTACTAATGACCATTTTTCTGGGTGATCCCACGAATTGATCAGTTATATTGGTTTACCTCTGAAAAAGTTTCTCACTATTTGTGAGACATTGTATAAAACTCTAAGCAATCTCTCTCTTCTTTATAGAAAAAGAGTTAAAATGGCGACAACTGAAGAGAGATAGGACCTCATGTACATTGCTTCAATTTTTTTGAGATATTCCTCTATTTATCATTCCTGTGCCAAATGACTCAAACACTAATATATGAGCAGTTAGCTGCTTACAGACTGTACACATAAAATATCATACTAAACCTATTAAATTTGGGATTATGAGAGAATATAGAGATCATATGTAATTTTGATTCTTTCAAAATGATTTGTGGTATATTCAATTTTTTCAATATACAATTCTAAAACTTTGAGCAGAGTATTGGGAGTTTAATCCCAAATATGGAGATCATATATCTATATTTTTAAAAATATTTGGAATTTATTCAATTTCTTTGCAGTTCCAAAACGTTCAAAAGAGTATTGGGAGTTCAGATTTCAAATATAGAGATTATATAGCTAAACTTTGAAAGTGATTTAGAATATATTCAATTTTTTTAATATACAGTTCCAAAACTTTGGACAGAGTATTGGGAGTTCCAATCCTAATTCACAAAATCACTTAGATGTGTTTATTATTTTCATCATGCATTCAAATTCCGTAAAATCAATTCTACCATCAGAGTTTTTGTCAAATCTTGCTATCATTGTTTCACAATTCTCCAAGTCTTGCCCTTCTCTATGTCTCAGGCTTAGCAGGACTTCTTGAAGCTCAGATGGTGTGATAAAACCATCACCATCTTTATCAAAAACAGAGAATGTTTCTCTTAACTCTCCTTCAAAGGACCCTTCCTGCATGCTTTCTTCAGATTCAGCTTCCTCCCACAGACTCTGGCAAAGTTTGCAAAAATCATTACAACTCATATGCTCCTGTAAACCCATCATGATCTTCATATTATCATCACAAAAGTACTGGAGCCCAAGCATTTCCAGCAGACCTAGTACCTCCTCTGCACTTACACTGCCATCTTCGTTGCTGTCCAAGGCATGAAATATTCTAACAAGCTCCTGTGGTTGCAGTATATTGTAGATTTTGTCATTTTCAGAATCGCTGCCCCTCTCATCATTCACAAAAACAGAAGGTGGGCGGTGGCCATCTGTAAGGATCTCTGAATCTTTTTCTTCGTTAAAGCCAAAAAACTCTGTTTTTATCGTCTGGCTTGCACAAAAACAAATACGAGCACAGTAGAATTGCAGAAGGCAACATATGGCTGAAAGGACAGTACTTTCCAAAAATATAGACATGAAAGAAACACGAAAAACTACAGAGTTTCTGATGATATCAAGCAACATCTTGAGGGCCATCTGAAAAGGATTGAATTGAGTGAGAACCGCAAATTCTTGCAACCAAATGCACAGATAAAAGGATTGGTAGCTCCTTGTGTTCTGCAGAACGGTGGTTAATGCAATGCACAATTTCTTGTTATAAAGTCTTCCAACTGATTGTTGGGAGTTTCCGTGAAGTAGGCCGGAAACACCCACTTGGTATCTGTGTTTTAATTGTATTCATTGTTTATTTATAAGACATGATTAAGAAGATGCAGGGAAGGTCAATAGATGCATTAGTATCGCCTGCCTTCATTTGGTTGTTGGGAAAAAATTTCCCCTGTTTTTGACTTTCTTAGGAGTTGGGAATGTAGCAGGAAAGAACGACACAAGTTGGGAGAGAAATAAAAACAAAATAGCAGAGAAGAAGTTGCTCAAAATTGATGGTTGTATGGTCGCATTTTTGGCGTACAAAATAACCCAGAAAAGATAGATTTATTTTATTTTATATTTTAAACCATAAAAAGTTTGGGCAATGTCTACTCAGCATACAAAATGGTCATTTGATCGTATTTAATGCAATCTACTACTCGTTATAAAGAAATTTGATTGAATGTTAGGAGTTTCCGTGAAGTAGGCTGGAAACACCCACTTGTATATGGATTTAATTGTATTCATTGTTTATAGATGTAATCTCGTTTATAAGGAATAATTAGGAAGGTGTCCGGAATGTCATTAGATGGATATTATCATATATCTTTATGTGGAATTGGTTTGGTTGTTTTAAAAAAAATCATCATTTTAAGAGAGTTAGGAATCTATCTACAAAGAAAATTTGAAGGACAAAATTGTGGAAGTTCAGAAAGGAGAAAAACATAATAGTAGTGAAGAGGCGGTTCAAATTTGATGGTTGTATGGTCTTTTTTTCGGTGAAACATAACTTGATACGTTTAAGATTATATGAGGATAGACTATTTTACTTTATAATTTTTTATAAAAAAAATTTACAATCATCATAATTTGAGGGTTCTAGTTGTAAATATATTTGATTTAAATATGGAATCATAGGTTTAATGGGTTAATTTTTTATTGTAGTAAATTTTAATAAAGATAGATAATTTTTTCATAACTAAATTCTTAATTACATGAAAAATAATATAAATGTAGGTAATTTATTAATTGTATTGTTTATAACATACAAACAAGTCAAATAATTGTAAAGTGTAAAATTTGTCCCTAAATCAACTTAATCAACCAAGCATTTACCGTCTAACTTGGAAGTGTTGACTTCATAACTTCTTCATTTACCATGGTGGTGTCAACTCGATGTCATCACTTATATGCTTGAGCATGAAAGTGGTAAGCTTTGAAGGTTAGGGTCATCCCTACACCCAAAACTAAACCTCAAGGGTTCTTTTGTGATGATGTTGCCTATGTATCCCCTCATAGGAAATCAAAGGTTTGTAGTTTGCCCACCAATGTTAGAGGGAGTTCACTCTCTCCTCTTGTATGAGATCTCCAATTTCACCTTTAAACTATGACTATTCATTAAGCGTAAGCTATCAACTTAGTCTGATTATAATAAAATGATAAGAATTTTCCATCAAGTGTTGGATCCATATTAATATTACCAAACATTAATGCACAAACATACATAAAGACATAAGGGTCATATCATACCCTAATCCAAAGATCACATACATTATGGTTGTCTAAAGCATACATCACACATATACAAGGTGACTAGATCATTCACATCACAAGTATAATAATGATTGGATCGTACAATTATCACAAGTATAATAATGATTGGATCGTACAATTATCACAAATACAATGGTGACGAGCTCATATGTACATCACAAGTACAAAAATGACTAGCTCAAACATACATCATAGATATTGTAGGCTCATCTATTACTTCTTCAAAAACACACCAAAAATCAGGAACCAATTTAGCAAGATTTGGGAGATATGCATTTTCCAAAAAAGTTGGGTAGAAACCCTAATTCTGTAATAAATCGCTTAATTCAGCTCTAGTTCCTCAAAATTTTGGACTTTAATTTCTTGAATATTTTCTTCAAAAACCTTTTAAAAATCAAGTAAAAAGTTATGAAAATCTGGGAGATATGCTTTTCACAAAATAACCTCCAAAATTGAAAAATGTCTTGTCGTCACAGTGTCAAGAGCATGCTCTAATACCACTTCTAATTTAATAACTTGCACAATAGAATAATACAATATAAAATATGTTGCAAATACTTTATTATAATTGAGAATAACAAGCCACTTCGAAGGGAAAAAAACTCCAAATATCTCCAATGAGAACACAATTCATAATATGATGATGAAATAAGACTCACAACCTCCTATATATACCTTATTTATGCCTAGGATATCACCTAAGCCAACTTAGATAACCCTATGTAAGCCCTAAGCTAGCCTAATTAACTAAATCACAATATGATAATGATATTATGACTTAATTAGGAGTTAAGATAGCCACAAGCCAATTATTCATAACTTGATGTGCTCTAATATTAAGGGTGTAGCATTTATAGTAGGTTCAAATCTTTGATTATAAATTTGATCGCTAACTTCTTTCAAATAAAATTTTAAGTCCAATGTTAACTCCTTTCTAACTAATGTAAATTAAACTAGATCCAAAGAACATATTAAATGTATCATAAAACATAAATAATAACTAATTACGCATTTAGATTTATAGTTTTCTTTAATTTACCTTCTATATTTAGAACATTTCCAATTTGTAGAGTGGCCATCTTAATTATTATTATTTTTAAGCAAAAGTGGTAAGCCACTATATATTTATATTATATTGAATAATAGCTATTACAAGATCCTGGTTCAGGCGAGCATACCGACAGGAAAGAATCGGGAGAAGAAAACCTCTGGTTATAGCTCGATAAAAGACATATTGAACCTAAGACGTACTGACCCCACCCTAAAACTTACCTGCTTTATGTTCATAGACAAAAGCCCACTTTACAAATATTAGTTGCAAAACCCCATTACATGACGATAACAAATAACCCTTCCCAATTTCATTTTGTACACCTTTACATATAAAGCCCACTTGACAAAAAAATTCAAAACCCCATTACATGCCCATAAATTGACCCTTCCCATATTCATTTTGTACACCTTTACATGACCCTTTACATAGATGATACAAGTATCCCACTGAATTCCAAAACTCAAAACCTTCTGATATTCGATGCTTAACAGCCAAAATATCTGCTGACATAATCATCCTACAAAACTAAAAAAATGATTAGAAGGATGTTGATTTGTTTCTTGCACCTCAAGGGCCATTCACCAAACATTCTTCACATACTTGCTTTTGTTTACAGTCATTGTCCTGAGAAGGAATTGTTGCATTAATATCAAGAACATATCAGTAACAATATGTTCCTTTGGCAGCTTGAGGATGGACTATTAATTGCAAATCATGTACACAAGTATGACCCCTCAAGAAGGAAATTGCATGAAACTTCCTCTTTATTTGATCAATGTCTTCCATGGAAAAAGAAGACCGATACTTGGCAAGAACTTGGTAGAGATGAGATGAGGTATCATTCATTGTTGATAAAAGCATACCTTGGAACACTTATGCATACCTCTTTTTGCAATGAATTAGATGTCTGGGAAATAAACCTCCTACCGGGCCATCCCCTTTGGAAAAATCATATTGTTGCACACTTATAAGCAATGCATCATTTTCCAAATACCTTTGAACTAAAAATTTAGAAGCTATAGATTTTAACACATTGTAATTCTGAACCAAATCCAAAACATTCGACAAGAAAATGGATAAAAGATTTGCTGGAAATATGACCCTTTGAAGTTTTGTGTGCAACACATCTTCACCAATAATGGTTGTAATGCAATTGAACACTAACTTACAGTTAACCTTGAAAACTCTCTATAATTCCTCCTTTCCAATGCTTGATGAGAATGGCTATTCCCACGGTTTCACTACAACCGACACCCTATAATTTTTTACAGAAAACTCCTTGAGCTCCATATCCCTGCAAAATACCATTAACCACGCAAAGCACTGGAAGACTCCGCTGATTAGCAAACCTTTCAATATTCTAAAAACAACATACAACTAATACGAGCCAAGTGAATAGAATCGGGCCTTTTTAAAGCCGATTTTTCACATTTTCTTGGACGTGACATCTTACAAGGATGGCACACTTGGATTACCTTGATATTATGCCCATCTACTTTGATATATGCTAGCATATGGACTATCAAGCCAGATTTGTACTAGTGTCAACATCGACACAAGTTAACCTACTAATCTGCAATCATTAAAATGATATGTTTACCCATAGCAGCGCATGTTTTCCAAACTTGGCGCAAGTATAAACAACAATGCCAAAGCACTTTCTACTTTATCAATGTACTTTGCAGGGCATATTTCAAACTGGTATCAAGATAACACCAAGTATGTCATCCTTGAAGATCCTACTAACTTTCCATATCAATAGCCATTTCCAGCTCTGTACTAGTGTCAGCATTGACACAAGTTAACATAATAATCTAAAATCAATAAATTGATATGTTTACCCATAGCAATGCATGCTAACCAAACTTAGCGCAATTATAAACCACAATGCCAAAGCACTTTCTTCTTTAGTAATGTACTTTGCATGACATATTCCAAACTAGCATCTAGATAACACCATGTATGTCATCCTTGAAGATCCTACTAATTTTCCATATCAACAGCCATTTCCAAATTCTCTAGATTGTATGTGTCCACATTGTACTGTAATTACCACGATATGAAAAATTACAAACATGTGTTTAAAATTGTGATTTTAGAGCCCTGCATTCTTAATGATTATGCATAATTACATGTGCTTAAAACTACATATCGAGAACCCCGCACTTTCAATGCTAACACAATTAGTACTTTCATAAGAATAAAACATGATGTAACAAAGCACTTGGCATAAGGATAACACACAATTAGTACTTTCATAAGGATAAACCATGAATTACCAAAAGAACTTGGCATACGGATAAAAACACACTATATACCCAACCCCTAAGCACTTGGCATAAGGATAAAACACACTATACTCCCAACCCCTTTGAAATGAACAATTAAAAACTTAACCCTACAAAAGTTACATCCTGCTTAATTATTTCAATCAGATTAGGGAAATCATTTAAGCCATTGAGATCATTAATAACCCTAATCTCAACATTATCATTTCCTAAATCTACAAAAAAATCAGTTGCCTTGTTGCCTTCTCTATAAGTATGAGAAATAATTGAGGTTTCTAACTTTTTTAGAAATGCTTAAGCTTTGTGCAGTATATAGCTTAAATTCCAATTATGGAATTTTCCTTTCTCTTAATGCATTAATAATTATCAATGAATCCCCTTCAATATGAAGAGTTAAATATCCTAACTGGATAGTTGATTCCAAACCCAATAACAACGCTTGAGCTTCTGCATTGTTGTTTATGTCATGCTAGAGATGATAAGAAGAGGCTACCAAGACTAATCTTGATGTATTTCTTATGCAGATTACTGCTCCTAAAGACCCTGAATTACCTTTAGACGCCCCATCGAAATTTAATTTAACAAACTTCGACATAGGTGGTTTCCATTTAACAAGTGCTCTATCAATTTTTGAATTGCCATTTTTAAGCATGCTACCATTAAATGGCAACTTGATATCTTTCCACTTTGTCAAAATGGAACTGTCCCAATTTGTGAATATTGAATTGATACATTTCTCTTTCTAGACACATGAGTTAACCCCTTCAGATATAGATTTTTCTATCTTTCTTGGAGTTATCTCTTTTGAAGACTTCATTTTTCTGAAGATTCTCAAGTTCCTCTCCCACCAAAGATTCCATAAGACAATTGTCGGAACTATGAACCAAATGCATGCAAAGAATGAGGACTGAAATAAAATTGGCCAACTCTGAAATAAAATTGGCCAACTCTGAAATAGATCCCAAACCGTGTCTGGCAGGGGAATTGAGATTTGCAACTTATTTTTAATAGAATTCTAAATTTGATTGGCAAATATACACTATAGAAACAAGTGATCTACAGTTTCAAATTCCACTTCGCATAGAGGACATTTGAACAGATCAACAATCTTCAATTTAAATAAACAATCACTTGTTAATATTATTATTTGTAAAGCAAGCCACGCAAAGCTTCCTGCTTTAGGAAGATTTTTATTGTTCCAATAGAAAGAGAATGCTCGTTGGGGTTGTGTCAAGAATTTAGATCTTGCCAAAGCCGCATATCCTTCCTTCACTGAGTATGAGCCTACTTTTGAACCTGCCCATATAATTTTATTTGGCTTTGCAAACAAATAAACTATTCTCTCCTTCTGACACTTACTAAAAATATCTGCCTGATGTGTACTTAAAGGACTATTTGATGGGGTTTTCCAAATTACCTTCCCAGTCAGAGAATTTGTTGACTATACATAATCTAATAAAATTTCTCTCCAAGCTTGAGATAGAATTATTTTAACCTCATGCAGATCTTGATTCGTTGACAATAGGACCTTTCCATTCCATGAGTCTTCCTATAACTTTACACTTTGACCATCATTTACCTCCCAAGATGCATAATTAGTGATGAGGTTCCTACTACTCACAATGAAATTCCAAATGTCTGAACCCTTAGGAGGGTCTGCAACTATGACAATTCTTGAAGCATATCCATTGTCGAAGTATTTTTCTTGTAATATTTTGGCACAATTAGCTTGAGGTTTAGTGTACATCTTCCAAGCAATTTTAGCCCCAAAAGACTTATTACACAACAAGAGATTCCGAATGCCTACTCCTCCATGCTTCTTTACTTTCGACAAACCTTCTAGGGAAATTAAAGGGATAGTTTTACGCTCATCAATATTTCCTTTCCAAAGAAAAGATCTTATTATCTTTTCAATTTCTGAAATTACTGAAGCAAGAGCTTTAAGAAACGCAAGAAAATAGTTTGGAATTGAAGTTAGAACTGATTTAATTAGGAGAATTATACCTGACAATGAAAGCCATCTAGTTTTCCAAAGTTATAATCTTGACTTAAGTCTATCAATGACCTTAACCCAATAGGAAGCCTTATTTGAACCTTTAAAAAAGGAATCCCTAGATAAGAGCAGGGCAATTCAGCTTCTTGGAAGCCTAATGTAGTCACTATTTTCTCTTTCAGGTCATCATGAGTGTTTAGGACATAAATCTTTGATTTTTGTGCATTTATTTTTTGTTCAGAAGCTGATGAGTATTTATCAAGAACTTGTTTAACTTGCTTAGCTTCCAGCAGAGATGATTTGTTGAATAAAAGAGTATCATCAGCAAAGAGAGAGTGTGTGACTGATATGCTTGAATTTGGGATCTACACACCTTTCCATAGATGTAGATTATGCTTTAAATGAATATATCTGCTTAAGGCTTCTGCCATAATTATGAATAAGAAAGGGGAAAGCGGGTCCCCTGCCTTACTCCTTGTGTGGAGCTAAAGAATCCTATTGGAGTCCCATTTATAATTACTGAGAACTTATTGTTGATGGTGTTTCTATGCACTTCACAACACAGGTAATGCATAGGTGCATTACCTCTCTTGAAAGACAATCTTCCACAATCAAATTGCAGAACACTATCCCAAGGTCTTTCAGATGTCAGGTCTTGACAGTGCTTGGAATATTTCAGTTGTTTATGTGATTTGCTGGAATCACAAGGTGGACTTACGGATGAGTTACAAAGTGAGGAAGTTGGATCTGCAAATGGAGTTCTTAAGATGGGAAAGTTGCTGAGTGTTTGCTGCAGGTTCAAACAGCAGTCTAGAACTCCATTTCAACATCAGATTTAGCTTTACAATGTGCAATGAACCTTGCCTAAGGTTACTTGTTAAAAAAAAAGGAAAAAGGGCAAGGAAGAGAAAAGGTTCTTGGATCTGAAACTATGAATGAACAGTGATCATGGAGGCTGCTACAGTAGACAAACTCCCTAAACTGGGTTTTGCTTGGACAAGAGGATCCTACAATTACACAAAACCAGTGCAATCTTCTAAGGATTGCAGATTTTCAGTTTGCATACACACATCATGAACATGCAAGTGAACTAGGTTGCAGCAATCAAATAAATAAGCCCAGGCTAACTTTACACAGCAGCTTGCCATCAACAAGTACCAAAAGTATGGGCTGGAAATTCATCAAATACTATAACTGCAATCACCATTACCACTTCCATTCAAGAAAATAAAACTAAAACTAACTTGGAAGGTAGAACAATGCACACATAATGAGCAAACTCAAAAGTAACACCCATAGATCATGCAATGCTGCTTTCTATTGCTTCAGGATGTTTTTACAACAACTCTCCAACACTTACAAATGAGGGGGAGACCCCTATTTATAGTTTTCCAAAGCCCAAATGAATGGCAAGGATTGATTTACATTATGTGGCTCAGATTCAATTACATTAGGGCTTCACCAACCCCATAATATTCAACAATTTAAAATAAACCTGTTGTCTTTTCCCTATTCTGTCTTGTAGTGGTCAGTCACTGTAGCAGTTTTGTCTTCTAGCTGATTTCCTTTTTATTGTAGCTAAAACTAATTGAAAGCTACCTTCTTCCCAATGGAATTGCAACATTCTTCATTGGATCAAATGGTTCTGTCGACGGACCCATGGTAGGCTTCTTGAAACCGGAAATGAGAGGCTGAAATGCTGTTCTGGAATGTTGTTTTGAAACGGCTGCGAGAGCACGGAACTCTGGATGGTACTTCCCAGATGAAAATTTGGAATTTGAAAAGCCAGGGGAGGATAAGATCCCATTTTAGCATCTGGTTCGAAGTCCGTTTTTTATTTTGAGGTGCGCTAGTTCATTCCGGAAATGTGAGTCCAGAATGCCGTTTTGGAAATGTTGTTTTGAAAACGGCTGCGAGAGGATGGAACTCCGGATTGCACTTCCTAGCTGAAAAATTGAAATTTGAAAGGTCAAGGCAACAAACGACCCAATTTTACCATCTGGGTCGAAGTCCATTTTCAATTTTGAGGAGTTCTACTATGATCCAGAAACATGAGTCCGGAATGTCGTTTTGCATTTTTTGTTTTGAAAACGGCTGCAAGAGGATGGAACTCCGGATTGCACTTTCCGGCTGCAAAATTGAAATTTGAAAGGTCAAGGAAAGAAATGAACCAAGTTTACCATCTGGGTCGAAGTCCATTTTCAATTTTGAGAAGCTTTAGTATGTTCCGGAAACATGATTCCGGAATGCCGTTTTGGAAATGCTGTTTTGAAAACGGCTGCGAGAGCATGGTACTCCGGATTGCACTTCCTGGCTGCAAAATTGAAATTTGAAAGGTCAAGGCAAGAAACGACCCAATTTTACCATCTGGGTCGAAGTCCATTTTCAATTTTGAGGAGTTCTACTATGATCCGAAAACATGAGTCCGGAATACCGTTTTGCATTTTTTGTTTTGAAAACGGCCGCGAGAGTACGGAACTCTGGATTGCACTTCTCAGCTGCAAAATTAAAATTTGAAATGTCAAGGAAAGAAATGACCCAATTTTACCATCTGGGTCGAAGTCCATTTTCAATTTTGAGGAGTTCTACTATGATCCGGAAACATGAGTCCGGAATGCCGTTTTGCATTTTCTGTTTTGAAAATAGCCGTGAGAGCACGAAACTACGGATTGCACTTCCCTACTGCAAAATTGAAATTTGAAAGGTCACGACAAGAAATGACCCAATTTTACCATCTGGGTCGAAGTCCATTTTCAATTTTGAGGAGTTCTACTATGATCTGGAAACATGAATCCGGAATTCCGTTTTGCATTTTCTGTTTTGAAAACGGCTACAAGAGCACGGAACTCTGGATTGCACTTCCCAGCTGCAAAATTGAAATTTGAAATGTCAAAGCAAGAAATGACCCAATTTTACCATCTGGGTCGAAGTCCATTTTCAATTTTGAGGAGTTCTACTATGATCCGTAAACATGAGTTCGGAATGCCGTTTTGCATTTTCTCTTTTGAAAACAGCCGCGAGAGCACGGAACTCCGGATTGCACTTCCCTACTGCAAAATTGAAATTTGAAAGGTCACGACAAGAAATGACCCAATTTTACCATCTGGGTCAAAGTCCATTTTCAATTTTGAGGAGTTCTACTATGATCTGGAAACATGAGTTCGGAATGCCGTTATAGGGAAGCTATTGCAGAGAAGTTGTCGCAGGGAAGCTGCTGTAGGAATGCTGTTTCAGGGAAGCTGTTGCAGGGAAGCTGCTGCAGGGAAGCCGTCACAGGGAAGCTGCTGCAGGAATGTTGTTTTAGGGAAGCTGTTGCAGGGAAGCCGTTGCAGGGAAGCTGCTACAGGAATGCTATTTCAGGGAAGTTGTTGCAGGGAAGCCGTCACAGGGAAGCTGCTGCAGGAATGCTATTTCAGGGAAGCTATTGCAGGAATTTTCAAAACTTCCTAAAACTTAATAAAACCTTGTCAGTTCACTTAGGCACCACAAAAACATCCAAAATCCATAGGAAATCTTTCCCCAAAGTCAAAGAATGAAGGAAAAAGCGAATCGAGCGAGCGAGTGGGGGCGAAGCCCGAAAAAAAACCCAAGACTTAGCCATTTTTTATTTATGGGGCAAAATATGGTCAACCAAAAAATGAGACTTTGAAGGGCACGTTGACCAACTAGGACAGCAAAATGAGGGGCATGCAAAATGAGACAAGAGCAAAGAAGTCCATCGGGAGCGAAAAAAGAGGGTCCCTGCCTAAGGTGGGGCGTGCGTGCAAAATATGCACAACACTTATCCCCAAATAAACAAGACATAATCCATCTACGCCATTGTGAGAAAAACCCAAATTTTGTCAAAACCTATTAAGAAATTGCCAGTCTACCTTATCATATGCTTTCATCATGTCTAATTTAACAATGAAAGCAGGCAATTTTGACATTGTTATTGTATGCAACACTTCATGTGCAACAATTTCTCCTTCATGTGTTTCCCTATCGGGAAAAAAACCTCCTTGCTCAAGAGAGATAATCTTTGAAATGAATGGTTGTAACCTCAGATATATCACTTTTGTAAAGATTTTATAGATTGTTTTGCATAATGAAATAGGCCTAAACTTAGCAAAAAATTCGGAGTCTTCGACTTTTGGCAAAATTGCAATATTTGTTGCATTGAACTATTTGAACATAGACCCAGTTCTCCTATATTCTTCAAGTGCCCATAAAATCTCAAAGCATAAAAATTCCCAACCTTTCTAAAAAAGTAAGGTTGTAAATCCATCAGGCCCCTTTCCTGGAGGAAGAGAAAAAACTACATATCACAATTCCTCTAAAGTAAAGGGTCTCATTAGAAGGTTATTGTCCGCAGAGAAAATAAGATGAGGGATTGTATCCAGTAGTTCAATTTCATCTCTAATTCTATTACCATCTGTAGATTGTGGAGCTGAAAGTAGTTCGAAAAAAAACTTAATTCCTTCCTTCTTGATATCCTCTTCTTTTGTTAACCCTTTACCTATGGCTATCTCCTGAATTTTTTGGATTGATTTAGTAGCCTTTTTGAACTAAGCAGTGGCATGAAAAAACTTTGTATTACGATCACCTTCTTTTAACCAAAGCTCTCTAAACATTTGCCTCCAATATATTTCTTCCCTAGAACATAATTCTTCTCATTCTGAGCATCTTAATTATTAATGACCATTCTTTAAGTGAATAGTTAAAAATAAAAAATTTGTTATCTAGAAGTTTTCTAATTTGTAGAGTGACAATCTTAATTATTAATCGTTATTATATCGAGAGGCATTTACAGTGGGATAGACTTATAAGAACATGCATGTACAAAAAAACAGAGCCTTAAATCACACTAAATTAATTAAATCATCACCCTTCATCTAAAAATATTTCATATAATTAAATCCTCGCATTGAATAGTGAATAAATCATGGTAGTACATAACCATTACCCAGAATAAATGATAATGTGCTTTGGGAACTATTTTTGCGTAACAATTTTATTATGAATGTACATTTTGCTAGCATTGGCTATGCAACCATCAAAATGCACCATGTGTATTCGATGGTTGTATGCCTGTCATACCTACACAATGCACAAGTTAATTAGACCCATGTTTGTCAAACATATTAGCCGAAAACCATTTCACATCATTAAAAATAACTTAGTGCCTGCCACTACATTTAATATTTTCTTATTAAATAGAAAATTGAAAGTCATTTCACCTCATTAAAAATAACTTAGTGCCTACCAATGCATTTAATGTTTTCTTATTAAATGGAAAAAACAACTTATGTCTTTCACTGATATCTCCATGCCTTAAATATTTTCTTTAAAGGGGTACAAAACACTTAATCTCCAGCCAAAACTATTATATATTTTGTGTATTATACAATATAGTATATATTATTATATATAATGTATATCATATAAAATACATAGTATATGTTATATTATTATTATATTATAATATATATTTATATAAATGTAATAAAAATAGAATATATTATATAATATTATATTATTAAATTCTAATATTTTAATAATATAATTTTATGTATTATTATATATAATGTAATATTTAAGGCATGGTGATATTGATGGAAGGCATGGTGATACTAGTAGGGCAACTTTGTTGTGAAAGAGAGAGAGATGGCTCCACAGGTGCTTGGTCATGCGGAATTGGCTCCATGAGTTCTCGGTCTTGCATAATTTGACATGGGCTCTATAGGTTATCGATCCTACAGAAAGAAGGAGCTTCACAAGTTCTCAGTCTTACAAAGACAGCACCACAGGTTCTTGGTCCTGCAGGGCTTGACATGATAGGGTCTCTAAAGATTCTTGGTCCTAAAGAGCTTGAAAAGACCCTTACAAGTTCTTAGTCCCATAACGCAAGCTTGGCAAGGTGCTTGGTCCTGCTAGGAAAGATTGATGTAGAGGGGATTTATAGGTTCTTGGTCAGATGCAAAGCAACGTGTTAAGTTGCAGATAAAACATGTTAGACTGGAAAGCCAAAATAGACATGCACATCACAAAGCAAGCAATTGAAGGAGAAGTTTTCAAAGGTGTCCCTTCAAAAACCCTTCGAGATAATAAGGGGCCCATTCAAGAGGACACTGAGGTGTCTGCCACCCCTACCACGATAGGGCTGTGAAGGGGGGTAGGTGCCCCTATGGTACCCCCCTTCCCTTTTTTAATATATATTAAAAATAAAGCAAAAAAACTCATGAAATTTTTAATACATTTAAAAAAAAAAAAAAAAGTCACATTTGTTTTGAAAAATGTGTACCTCGACCTACGTGTTGGGGATGTCGTATGACCTGTTTGGCAAAAAAATTGCCTCAGATGCTTCTGACACATATTTCAACAATTTAACAGGTGATTTATTGTTTGTGTCCTTTTGAGTGCGATGGAAATGTTTGTTTTGGCTCAAAATGCACCAAAATTGCAGCTACCCTCTAGGTCTGGAAAAAATGACTTCAAACCCTTGTAGATCTGACCTCTATGTTGTAAATTTGTTGTTGTTGGTGTTGTCATTGATGTCAACCCCTTGCATTGGAGTTGTTAGAAGCTTGGAGTTGTTGGTGATGTCAACACAATGTTGTTGGTGTTGTCATTGCTATATAGATGTAGAGTTTGTTGGGGGTGGGTGCAAAAAGATGGATGGAAAAATTCTGGCCAAAATTTAAAAAACATTTGATAGACCATAGCCCAAGCGTGTTATAATGCAAGCACATTATAACGCGCTCACGCTATGGATTGGTGTGACCAAGCCAAAGGCTCGGCCACATCAAGCCTATAACGCACTCACGGAATACCGCGAGTGCGCTACTTGTTATTAAATTAAAAAAAAAGGCAAATCCAATTCATTTTTATGTTGACTATTTTTTCTGCTCCCGTAGCCAAAAACCATTCTCTTGCACACTCGTATTTTGGGAGGAGACAATCTTGCTTTTTTTTGTCAATTTGTTGTTATTTCATCACCAAGATGCTGCCACGTCGATGGGGAGGTCGAATAGGTAAGGATTGTTTATTTTTTGTTGTGAATTTTTTTTAGTTTTAGGTTGTTTTTTATATTCATTTGTTGAATTTGTAGGAAATGATAATGATCCTAGAAACCCTCCTGAAAATCCTCAACAACTAAAGCAATAAGAACATGAAAAAAATCCTCAAGTGCAAAAGCCACAACAATAATCTCCTCCACCAATCCCTCAACATCCTTCTGGCACTCAACAAAATTTAATGGAGGTAATTGAAAACAATAAAAAATAAATTGAAGAGTTAATCATGAGGTTGAACGATCCAGTAGGTTCAACCTTGGAAAGAAGAACACTTGCAAATTCACTTAAAAAAAGGTTAAAACATGTAGATGCAATGAAAAAACAATTAAGTGGTTGGAAAGATAGGAGTCAAACGGCTAGGGACCTTTACTGGGATAAATTATCATATAAAGATGTAAAAGATGAAAAAATTACAAAATTAGATTTGTGCTCATTATTCACCGACCCACGCACAAATCAAAATCTTGAACTCAATGCAAAGAGGTTTCCTATCCATTGGTGCCACCACCAAGGGATTAGGAACTTTTTTGGGATAGGTGGTACATAGTTTTTGATTACCCACCATGCAACAATTGTGAAGTCTCGTGCAATATTTCCTGAGGAAACTATACTGTGAGTTCATCCTGAACAAAATCCTGAATTATTTTGATATGAGGGACTTCAAGGGGAGAGGTGGGGGGTCAGCTCAAGATAGACCCGGTGCACAACAGGATCCTAAGCAGCAAGCGAGATGAGCTCTCACTAGGTTGGATCATGAGCACATTGTTATCCCTTCCATCACGAAGGAGAGTGTTGAGGTAGATACTTTTCAGGCTATCACCTATTTCACCCAGAATTTCATCCACCATGCCAGTCCTATAGTACAAGACCATCCAGGGGAGTCTTCGAGTGGTAGGCTTCCATCCCATTCGTGTTAGACTTGCAGGGCGACTTGTTCATATGACCCCACCGACACTCAGGAGGCTGTTATGCAACATACATTTTTAGCTATGGAGATGGTGAGGGTAGCTGGCATTTTGAATGAGGCTTATGGAATCGATACTCAGGTAAATGTTAGCATGTTCATTGAATTTAATTTTTAAAATTTCAATTTTGAAATGCAAGATTAACTAATTTAGTTTTATGATTTTAATAAAAATTTAGGGTCACAATGTTGATACTAGATACACCGGACCTACACCTGCTTATATTGGAGGTTTCGTGGGAACACCTCCTTGTGTCAGTGGAGTTATACAAACCTACATGCAGGTAATAGAATAAAGAGTTTAACTAATGAATTGTACTTAATAGATTTGTGTAGTTTATATTCATATCGTTGATTACATTACATTGCACATCTTTCAAACTCAAAGCATTACTTCACATTCCATAACTAATAACTAGATGTTGATAGATGACAAATTTCAACTACAATATAGTTATTTAGAAAGTCAACATAAGCAGTGATGCAATTACTTCACATAGCATAAGTAATAACTAGGAGCAACTGCCAATTGCATTTTCTTGTCATGGAATTCCATGAGACCACTTTTCACTGATGCATATTTTCAAACAGTTCACTGCCTTGTCTTTGCTATGGATGCTTGGAAGAAATATATGAAAGAATAATAGTAAGCAATAGCATAGACAAGGTAATGAGTTGTTTTAAAAAATGCTTCAAATAAATGTGGTCTCATGGAGATGTCCATCACCATGAGACCCAATTTCTTTGAGGCATTTTTTCAAATAGCTCATCGCCTTTTCTATGCTACCACATTTTCCATAAATGTCTACCAAAACATTTTATCAAACAATTCACTTCCTTGATGCTATGGCTAAAAGCTTAAAAAAAGGTGCTTTCCAACAAACTATGGACTCTTGGAAAAAAATCTATCAAAGAATAATAGTAAGCATAGACAAGGAAGTGAGTAGTTTGAAAAAATGCCTCGAAGAAATGTGGTCTCATGGTGATGGAATGCCATTCTATCACCATGAGACCACATTTCTTAGAGGCATTTTTTCAAACATCTCACCGCCTTTTCTATGCTACCACATTTTTCATGCATGTCTACCAAAGCATTTTATCAAACAGTTCATTTCCTTGTTGCTATGGCTAAAAGCCTAAAAAAGGTGCTTTCCAACAAACTATGGATGCTCAAGAAAAAAATATATCAAAGCATAATAGTAAGCAATAGTATAGACAAGGCAGTGAGTAGTTTGAAAAAATGCCTCGAAGAAATGTGGTCTCATGGTGATGGAATGCCATTCCATCACCATGATACCACATTTCCTTGAGGCATTTTCTCAAACAGCTCACCGCATTTTCTATGCTACAACATTTTCCATACACGTCTACCAAAGCATTTAATCAATCTACTCACTTCCTTGTTGTTGTGGCTAAAAGCCTAAATTAGGTGCTTTCCAACAAACTACGAATGCTTGGAAAAAATCTATCAAAGCATAATAGTAAGCAATATAATAGACAAGGTAGTGAGTAGTTTGAAAAAATTCCTCAAATAAATGTGGTCTCATGGTGATGGAATGTCATTCCATCACCATGAGACCACATTTCTTTGAGGTATTTTTTCAAACAACTCACCGCCTTTTCTATGCTACCACATTTTCCATACATGTCTACCAAAGCATTTTATCAAAATACTTGAACTTCCTTGCTACTATGGCTAAAATCTTAAAAAAGATGCTTTCCAACAAACTATGGATGCTTGGAAAAAATCTATCAAAGCATAATAGTAAGCAATAGCATAGACAAGGCACTGAGTAGTTTGAAAAAATGCCTCGAATAAATGCGGTCTCATGGTGATGGAATGCGAAATGTGGTCTCATGGTGATGGAATGCCATTCCATCACCATGAGACCACATTTCTTTGAGGTATTTTTTCAAACAACTCACCACTTTTTCTATGCTGCCATTCCATCACCATGAGACCACATTTCTTTGAGGTATTTTTTCAAACAACTCACCACCTTTTCTATGCTACCACATTTTGCATACATGTCTACCAAAGCATTTTATCAAACTATTCACTTCCTTGTTGATATGGCTAAAAGCCTAAAATAGGTGCTTTCCAACAAACTATGGATTCTTGGAAAAAATCTATAAAAAGCATAATAGCAAGCAATATCATAGTCAAGGTAGCGAGTAGTTTGAAAAAAATTCTTGAACAAATGCGGTCTCATGGTGATGGAATACCATGACACATTTGTTTGTAATGGAATTCCATTACCATAAGACCCCATTTCTTTGAGGCATTTTTTCAAATAGTTCACTACCTTCTCTATGCTACCACAATTATCGTACATGTCTACCAAAGCATTTTATCAAACGGTCCACCACCTTGCTGCTATGGATAAAATCCTAAAAACAGCAGGTGCTTTCAAACAAGCTATGGATAGGGAAAATAGTAAGCATAATAGTAAAAAATATATAGTTTAATAAGTACTCAAAGTTTTGTTCATTATCTAATACATTATAAGCCATGACGTGCATCACTATTGTAGTTTTCGTGATTGAATAATTTGTTGTTTTATTTTCAGATGTTGGAAGTGGATACACCTCCAAATGTTCATAGGGAAATGGAGCTTGGTGTTTTGATATAGACTCCTCGATGCCCCTCATGGAGGTATGAGGTAGATTACTAAATTTTAATTTACATTCATTGTTATAGCTATTAGTTAGTGAAAAATTAAACCATTATTGATTCATAGTTTAATTTCTCTTTGGATGGTTTCTATAGGGCTTCAACACACCTTAGCATGGGCACGTGAACCTTTCCCTTGAGGAGAGTGATTTTCTAGTGGCAGTAAGTGATCATTTTGTTAAATATATAATTTTTTATAATGTAATTTATATATATTAATGTCTCTACTTGTTATTGTAACAAATACAGCTTGACCAGGAACTAAACCCTAGGAGGAGCACTCCTTGACCTCAAAACAAACGAGTGACAAATTTATCGCCATCCGGTTGACAAGCAAAGGGTAAGAATTTATTTCCAGGGCATGGAGAGCAACAACTTTTGATTCCAGAGCCCTTTATTGTATGCCTATATGGCATTTTGGTACATATTTTGTATTAGATATATTTTATTGTATGCCTATATGACATTCTCGTAAGCCTATATGGCTATTTTGTATATATTTTATACCTATATCGACATATATTGATGTATGCCTACATGGCTATTTGGTTAATACAATTTATTTTATTGATGATGTCCATATTTTCATTATAAGTCCACAGTTCAATAGATATGAGTTACGTTTATTCAAGTGTATACTTTACAAATTATGTGTATACTTTGTGACTTATGTGTATTCCAATGTATACTTTGCGACTTACATGTTTTCATGCTATACCTTGTATTCATGCATATACTTTGTATTAATTTGTGTATACTATGTATTTGTGTGTATATTTCAAGGCTTACGTGTATTTGAGTACTTGTGTTTCCTTTATTCACATGTATTCTTGACTTATTCACGTGTATACTTATTAATTGGTTAGCCCTAGCATTGATCATTGTTGTCCTTCATGGTTTTTCTTGAATATTTATTGATCGATGCTAAAAAACTTTATTAGTTGATGCTAAACAACTTCAATATTTCTAAGAATACTAGTAGAGTTATAAATTATAAAATTGCACAAATTGAAAAGAAAAAATTAACTATAAATAAATGCACTAATTATTAACTTGATAATTGATTAAGAATGAGTATAATATATATATCAAGAGATGAGCCTTCTAGAATGGCAACTACTAACTAGAAAATAGGTAAAGCATTCCCAATACTTTGAAAGCAATATTAATCCACCCAACATTGCAACGAAAGATAAGGCAAATGAACCCACATAGGCATAACTAAATAAAGAATAGTTCACCCTTCACAACTTGGTGAAACCATTGCCAAACTTAGAAGATCTTAAAGATAAAGAAGAATTATGATCTATATAATATAGAATTAGTACCCACTTTGATGACTACAAAATTTTCAACCAGGGCTTATCATGCTTTTTCAAATTTGGTAAGAAGGCTTATTTAAGATCCTTAAGAAATGTATTTCCTAATGCTCCCTTGTTCTTACATATCTCAATTCAGTTTAATCTAAAGATTTCCATAAAATACTTTATCTAAAATAAATTAAAACATGTTTTCAATTGGCATTCCATGAGATTTTCCTAAAAAGATTCTAGAATATTTAATCTTTTGATTGGAGCAACTCAATTAAGCAAAGGATACATAATCTTCACAACACATGTAAAACATAATATTCATAGTAGATGATGAGTAGTTAACTTCTTGCCACATTATCATACAAACATTTATCTTGAATAGTCTTTAAACATTTTCACAACATAATCCTCACAGTACAAAATGAATTGTTATGTTCTTGATCCATCACCATATAAACACGTCAAAAGATGTAAATGTCAACTTTTTACAATATTATTTCTTGTATAGGAAATGGACTTGGGAGAAAGCTTTATAAATTATAATACAAATAAGAAATGAACTTGGGTGAAAACTTTATTTATCACACGAAATAATAAATTTACGTGAGAGCATTACTTGTTTCTCTTAGACTCCAACTTTCAAACATAGCAAATCATTTCAAATGAAAATGACAAAATGCTTCACAACCTAAGTTAATTGAGGAAAAATAAAATATTTCCAAGTTCTACCATTGTACGCATTTACAATTGGTTTTATATTGTTGTAAGGGAAAGGAGGATAATTAAAAAATGTCTTACACTTGCTAGACTTGAGGATGATCATACACTTTTGGTGTGGAAAATTCAGACTTCTCAACTGTCATGTGAATGTTTCTCTTTTCGATTGTTTTGCATGTCATCATAAGGGATTGAATCGGTTGAACGTGGCTCAAAGTGATTCAACTATTTGGGTGTGAAATAGGACCATGCCTAACATAAATGTACCTATTAGGATGCATTGGAACAGTTCATTTGGTCACACGAGTTGCAGAACGAAAGTTGTACCACTTTGCAACTTTACATTGCTTGCATTTGACACTTTTTCCATCAAGTGAAATCTGGACAACACGAGAAAATGACTCTGAGACAACAAAAATTGAGAGAGGTTATTATAGAGGAGCCCAACATGATCTTGTAGGCTCAGACAAAGAGTTCATAAGCATCACAGTTTTTGAGTAATATCCCATCAAAGATTGCAGTCATTTTGCACTTTGGACCCTTCAGGGATCGAGCTGGTTGAACGTAGCTCAGAGTGATTCAGCATGTTTGGGTGCAAAAGAGGACCATTCCTAGCGTAAATGTACCCATTCGGATGTGTTGGAACAGTTCATTTGGTCACACGAGTTGCAAAACGAAAGTTGCACCACTTTGCAACTTTACACTACTTGCATTTGACACTTTTTCCATCAAGTGAAAATTGGACACCACAGGAAAACGACTTTGAAATAACAAAAACTAAGAGAGGTTATAGTAGAAGGGACCAACAAAATCATTTAGGCTCAGACGAAGAGTTCGTAAGAATCATGGTTTCTGAGTAGTAGCCCATCAAAGACTGCTTTCCTTTTTCACTTTGGACCCTTAAGGGATCGAGCCGGTTGAAAGTAGCTCAGAGTGATTCGGCGTGTTTGGGTGTGAAATGGGGCCATTTATATTGTAAACATACTCATCCAGATGTGTTGAAGCATTTTGTTTGGTCACACAAGTTGTAGAATGAAAGTTGCACCACTTCGCAACTTTACACTGCTTGCATTCGACACTTTTTCCATCAAGTGAAAACTGAACACCATGGGAAAACAACTCTAAGATAATAAAAATTGAGAGAGGTTATTGTAGAGGTGCCCAACGTGATCCCATACACTCAGACAAAGAGTTCGTAAGCGTCGTGGTTTTTGAGTAGTATCCTGTCAAAGATTGTTGTCCTTTTACACTTTGGACCCTTAAGGGATCAAATCGATTGAACCTAGCTCTGAGTGATTCGACGTGTTTGGGTGTGAAAGAGAACCATTCCTAGCATAAATGTACCCAGATTGGTGTGTTGGAATAGTCCATTTGGTCACACGGGTTGCAAAACGAAAGTTGGACCACTTTGCAACTTTACACTGCTTGTATTTGACACTTTTTCCATCAAGTGAAAACTGGACACCACGGGAAAATGACTCTGAGATAACAAAAACTAAGAGAGGTTATTATAGAGGGGCCCAACCTAATCTTGTAGGATCAAACAAAGAGTTTGTAAGAATCATGATTTTTGAGTAGTAGCTCGTCAAAGATTGCTGCCCCTTTGCACTTTGGACCCTTAAGGGATTGAGTCAGTTGAATGTAGCTCAAAGTGATTTGACGTGTTTAGGTGTGAAAGATGGACCATTAATAGTGTAAAAATGCCCATTCAGAAGCGTTGGAACAGTCTATTTGGTCACACGAGTTGCAAAAAATAATATGCACCACTTTACAACTTTATACTGCTTGCATTTGACACTTTTTCCATTAAGTGAAAATTGGACACCATGGGAAAATGACCCTAAGATAACAAAAATTGAGAGAGGTTATTATAGAGGGGCCCAACACAATCCTGTAAGCTCAGATGAAGAGTTTGTAAGCATCACCGTTTTCGAGTAGTAGCTTGTCAAAGATTGATGTCATTTTGCACTTTGGACCCTTAAGGGATCAAGCTGGCTGAACGTAGCTTGAAGTGATTCAACATGTTTGGGTGCAAAAAGTACCATGTCTATCATAAATTTAGCCATATGAACGTGTTGGAACAGTCAATTTGGTCACATGAGTTTCAGAATAAAAGTTTCACCACTTCGCAACTTTACACTACTTGTATTTGACACTTTTTTCATCAAGTGAAAACTGGACACCCATCGCAATCCCGTAGGCTTAGAAAATAAAAACAGAGAGAGGTTATTATAGAGGTTCCCATCACAATCCCATAGGCTTAGAAGAAGAGTTCGTAAGCATCATGGTTGCTGAGTAGTTGCCCGTCAAAGATTGCTATCGTTTTGCACTTTGGACCCTTAAGGGATCGAGTCGGTTGAACGTAGCTCGAAGCGATTCAACATGTTTGGGTGTGAAAGAGGACCATGCCTAGTATAAACGTACCCATATGGATGTGTTGGAATAGTTTATTTGCTCACATGAGTTGTAGAACGAAATTTGCATCACTTTGCAACTTTACACTACTTGCAATTGACACTTTTTCCATCAAGTCAAAATTGGACACCATGAGAAAACAACTTTGAGATAACAAAAACTGAGAGAGGTTATTGTAGAGGTGCCTTATGTGATCCCAATGCCATATGGAATTCATGTAATTGATGTGGTATCTAGGTAACATGTCATCAAATATTGTTGCCCTTTTGCAATTTGGACTGTAAGGGGATTACATTGCATGAATTACAAATGTTTGAGGGCAGCAATAAATTTCAAAATTTGAGTAAATATCATTACGAATATTTATGTGAATAGATGGTACATGCTATATTGATATTGATATATAATCATTAGGTTGGTTTGTTTTAAGAAATGATTTTTTATAACAAGTTAGTCAATTGGTGCTAGTTATAATAGGGAGAGAATAAAAGAAGAAAAAGAATGATTGGTAACCATCAATGGTTATTACACTCACTATATTAATAATATGATGTTTACAATAAAATGAGATTTATTTGGTAGTCCTAATTCTTGTGTTTGTGCTACAATTGTCTAATATGCTTCATACACCATTATGAAACCCAAGTGCTTGTACTTGTAGGCACAATGCTTTCTCAAAACTATCAAGTGGTAATACAAAATCATGAGAAAAAATCAAACTATGTGAATCCAACACCCCACTTTAATCAAATATCAAATCAATGTGCCCCATTTTCATGCACACAAACTCAGCTTATAGGATTCTCTCATAATAACCAAAAATATGATTCAAGGATGCATTAGGTACTCCATTCTCACAAATATTTTACAATGTCACTCATACATTCGAGATTCTCTTATAATGTCTACATCATAGGTGCTCATGATAAGGTTAACTTCAAATGAATAACTTGAAATTCCCTCACTATGTTTCACATGCTCTTTTATAATGGCTTAAAATCAGAATTGAGATATATCAAGATCATCAAAATAAGGATGTTGCATTAATATTTTTGGCCAAGCTTCTCTTGGATGGCTCATAAATCAACATTTTTGGCAAGGATACACCAATCAATTTTTAGTAGTTTAATTACAAATAATCAAAGTAAAAGAAGAAAAAGAAAGAGCATCCAAAATAGAAATGAAATGAAAATAGATGGAAGGCACTTACAGACAACAAATCCACACCATTTGGTTCCAATTCGAGAACAACAAGGCTTAAATCTTGATGCTTACGTTGAGGATAGGCATGCCAGTCTCTCAACTTAGTCACTCCTGGCCATACATCTTCATTGGGAGTTCCAAGATACTTATTGCACACAACAACCTCTCATGAATAGAATAACTTGAAATTCGAGATTATCTTGTAATGTCTACATGATAGGTGCTCATGATGAGGTTAACTTCAAATGAATAACTTGAAATTACCTAGCTAAGCTTCACACACACTTTTATAATGGATTAAAATCATAATTGAGATTTATCAAGATCATCGAAATAAGGATGTTGCATTGCTTTTTTGGTTGAGATTCTCTTGGATGGCTCATAAATCAACATTTTCTACAAGGGGACACCAATCAATTTTTAGTAGGTTAGTTACAAATAGGAAAAGTAAAAGAAGAAAAAGAAAGAGCATCCAAAATGGAAATGAAATGAAAATAGATGGAAGGCACTTATAAACAACAAATCCACACCATTTGGTTTCAAGTCAGGAACAACAAGTCTTAAATCTTGATGCTTCCATTGAGGATAGGCATGCCAGTCTCTCAACTTAGTCACTCCTAGTTATACATCTTCATTGGGAGTTCCAAGATACCTATTTCACACAACAACCTCTCATGAATAGAACATGAATAGAACGTAACCAAATTTTTACTTTCCAACCTTTTGGAAACTTGTAACCTACTATAAGAACAACACAATTTAATCTTCCACTTAGTTTACTAATCTATAGAGAATATCCTACATTTTTTTTTACATATTTTGAGAAAAAAATAAAATACCATCGAACTATGTATCCTTTGCCATAGTTCTAAACATAAAGTGTGCTACATTTTTAAGTTTGATAACATTAGATGATAGCATTTGCATCATACAAATTAATGTGAATACAAGCATAAATTAATAAGAACTAATGTGAAGACTTACAAATTAATCCAAGGAACCATCTGGGTCTGCTCTACTCTTTATTGTGTCAAGTATTTCCTCATGGTTAGACTCATGCACCTTCCATAAGGTCTTGTTCAAAGGTCTACCCCCATATTTGGTCAAATGAACATTGGATTCCATGAAAAGGATCGAGTAATGAAGAATCTTCGGATGTGTGTCAAAGTCCTAAAACATCCAATAATTAACACTCTTATGTGGATACCTTCTAAGCCACATTCCAGTAACAACAATTGAGCTTGTAGGGTATTCAATGTTTTCTCTATTTATAACTAGGGCCTCCAATTTCTTTTTGGCCTCAACAAAATGACACAAGTAATAGTTTGTTCCCTCTTCGTTGTCTTCATCTGCAATAACTACATAAACATGCTTTGCATTGATATGTGCAACAAATTAGATGAAATTAGTCAACCTTACAAATACACTACAAAGTAAGATAACAATAGGAATTTCAAAAACTATGCAAGTAGATATATTATCTAGTTGAACTAGATCCGATATGTGGTCAAAGTCAGCCGATGAATCCATCTTTGTTAGTTCTAATGCCATCAAAGGGTGATACTATGAAGTGGGCTAAGATAACTTAACGACATTTTCTCAACCCACTCCTATGACTCGTAATCATCCTAAGCTTGCGTTGTACATGAAGAAAAAAAGCATGTCATCTTCTGTGTATTGATACTCCATGAACCTTCATTTGAGCTAAGGAAAGAGTGTATCTCACTCGATCTTATCAGTGTACAACAATCCTCATATGGTGCAATGTTAGTATCATCCATCAACCAAAAAAATCCACGAACTGAAGACATACCTCCATTACTTGGACCCATCGAAGCATTACACCACTTGATGATTGATTTTGTATTTGTCAACTTTACATTGTCTTTGTACTTTAACACTTCTCGTGTTAATGCTCTTTTCACAGTTTCTCTTGCACCATCATGCTCCCCCTTTCCATGCTCGACCTCACAAAATTTTCACATATGTTGAACACCTATAATGGAATGCATCCTTCTCAACCAGTAGAACATGCACAAGTTCTTGAACTATGTTGCATAGTTATCCGACCATATTATATGTCGACCGTATGTTATGCCCCTCTTAGCCAAATAATTGTAAAACAACTGGAAGCAACCTTGCACAAACTCTAGAGAATGTGTGCAATCATCACTAATATAAAATTTATACTCCCTCAATACCTTCCTTTGGTCCTCTATACTATTAGTTGCATGAATAAATGCTATGTGCACAAATATCGAAACCTATGTGGAGTTGTAATATTGTGACTGTGCCTCACACTATGGTTGTAGAGTGTAGTTCTCTGCAAAGTCAACCATTGAAACTATGTTGCCAACTGGAAAGGTGTCCTTGCATAACTTGAATTGTGTGTCCAACCATTGAGCTCTATGGGTATGCCTTGCATACTCATACACTATATTTTCATGAAACATAGACATAAGCTAATACACTAGAATCTTCTAAATAACCAAATCAGACCTTTTTTCTTGATTACCATCTTTTGTAACGTATGCCACTATTTTATACTTCTTGAACTCTACTAGGTGCTTTCCCACCTCATGTGTGCTTTCCATATGTTGGCATACTGGCATATGTTGCAATCCACCACAATGCTAACATGAACCATCCAAGCATAATTTCCTATAGAATATTTGGCCATCCTCTATTTGACATAAAAAAAATTATAAGAACTCTCTTGAAGATGTTGGTGGGGATTCTATGTCACAATCCTGCAAAATATCGTTAATATGCAAATCTAAATATATAGAATGATAAAAATCATCATGGTTAGAGAATCCAATATGTAGTCTACAACAACAAGTAGTGCGTGTGTGATTTATCTTTACATAAAAAGGTTTAAGCATTTCAAAATATCTTTGACAAATTTGAATTTGAGGATAATCCTATTGAAATTTACCAAAAAATTGGGTTTGAGTCATATCCAAAAATGCTTTGGATGTGGCTCACGATTCCGACTATCAATTATCCTTCTTACCACATCCCTTTGATTCAGAGATGGCCTTGTTTTATTCTTCCAATAGTCTTCAATTAGTATTCTCAATGCTTCAACAACTAGTTTATCCTTTCATGGGAGTCTCCCTGAGAATGCCCATAATTCATTTGAATCAATGCCCTCAATTCTTCACTGCCTTTGAATAGCTCTTGATAAAGTTTTTATTTTAATTCTCAATTGTTGACTCATCTTTCTAATGAGATGAGATCTCCTTGTTTGAATACTTACCAAAGTCGATGTAATGACACGTTGGGTGACCTTACTATCCTTTGAGCGTGAGGTCTTACCCACACTCTCATAAGCATCCATTAGATTCTTCACAATATTGTTTTCACTTGAAGCATTCAATGTTCTCAACCTAAGAATCTTCATGATGTTTCTATACTTTAAACCTCACATCATTTCAACAAATACTTGCGGTCTCATTTAGCCTTTCAAAGAACAATTTCCAAATTTTATCAGCATATCTTCTACAAGTGTGTGCTAGAATCTTACCTTCCATGTGCTACAAAATATTCTCATCAATATTAATCAAATACTTTGGTTTCTATTCAAAATTCTAGGTGGTGTTCTCCTAGGTACATACATCTCAACATTAGGAATTTTATCAATATTTAAGTGAGGTGGGATAGATCGCATACCTTCGATCAAGGGTGGAATAGAAAACATACCTTGAGGTTGACATGGGGATGATGGAATACCTTCTTCATCAAATCCAAGTGATGATGTACTCTCAACTTGAAATGTGGTGGATGGTGTCCCTTCATATTCACTTGCGGTAGATGGTGTCCTTCCATATTCACTTGCGGTAGAGGGTGTCCTTCCATATTCACTTGCGGTAGATGGTTTCCCTCCATATTCACTTGTGATTAATGGTGTCCCTTCGTATTCACTTGTGGTAGAGGATGTGTCTCCAACTATGGTATTTGACTTTGTCTTAGCACGATGCTTTCGCATTCATTCCCTTTGTGCCACCAATTCCTTTTCTCTTTTTGATGGTTGAGGTTCCTCTTCAATTGACATGTCTTCATCAATCGTGTCCAATTTTTTATTCTCACAATTTCCACTCATCCATTCTCTATTTTTTTCTTTATTAGTTTCATACTCTTCATTTTTTTATTTATTCCTTCTTTGTTTCCTCGATATGACAGATAATTTTACATGTAGCATGGTAATGAGACAAATATTAGTTCCTAAAAAATGAATCCATACAAATAAATGAAATATATGTCATTCAAGGCTTCATAAAAAATACTTACAATCATCTTGTAGAAATGTGGTCATGTGGCATGACATGATTGCAAGATAGGTCCAAAATCGAAGCATGGACAAGGCACTTGAATTGTTTGGCAATAATGTTTTCATATAAATGTATGCAAAATGTGGTAGCATTGACAAGCTAGTGAGATCACTAGCTTGCCAATGTGATAGGGTTGACAAGGTAGGGGCAACGTATACCACATAGAAATGGGGTCTCACAGTGATGTCACCATGAGACCCCATTTCTATGAGGAATACATTGCCCCTACCTTTTTAACCCTACCGTGAGCTAACTAGGTTCCCAATGCGGTAGGGTTGACAAGGTAGGGGCAACGTATGCCTCATAGAAATGGGGTCTCACAGTGATGTACGTTGACAAGGTAGGGGAAATGTATGCCTCATATAAATGGGGTATCACCGTGAGACCCCATTTCTATGAGGCATACGTTGCCCCTACCTTGTCAACCCTAACACATTGGCAAGCTAGTGAGCTCACTAGCTTGTCAATGTTACCACATTTTGCATACATTTCTACGAAAACATTTTTTTCAAACAATTCAAATGCCTTGTCCATGCTTCCATTTTGAGCCTATCTTGCAATCATGGTATGCCAAATTACCACATTTCTTTAAGGAATTCCATCCAAAAAATCATGTGAGAATTGGCAAGCTAGTGAGGTCATTAGCTTTCCAATTCGGTAGGGTTGACAACGTAGGGGCAGTGTTAAAAAATGTCTGATAGAAATGGGGTCTCACAGTGATGTACATCACCATGAGACCCCATTTCTATGAGGCATTTGTTCACGTTGCCCCTAACTTTTCAACCCTACCAAATTGGTAAGCTAGTGAGCTCACTAGCTTGCCAATGCGGTAGGCTTGAAAAGGTAGGGACAACGTATGCCTCATATAAATAGGGTCTCACGGTGATGTAGGGTTGAAAAGGTAGGGGTAGTGTATGCCTCATAGAAATGGGGTCTCACGGTGATGTACATGTAGGTTTGACAAGGTAGGGGCAGTGTATGCCTCATAGAAATGGGGGTCTCATGGTGATGTACCTCATGGTGATGTATTATCACATGAGGATTCATTTCTATGAGGCATACACTGCCCCATAGAAATGAGGTCTCAATGCATGCCTCATAGAAATGGGGTCTCATGGTGATGTACATCACTGTGAGACCCCATTTCTATGAGGCATACACTGCCCCTACCTTGTGAACCCTACCGCATTGGCAAGCTAGTGAACTCACTAGCTTGTCAATGCTACCACATTTTGTGTACATTTCTACGAAAATGTTATTTTCAAACAATTCACACACCTTGTCCATGCTTCCATTTTGACCCTATATTGCAATCATGGCATGCCACATTACCACATTTCTTTAAGGAATTCCATCCAAAAAATCATGTGAGAATTGGCAAGCTAGTGAGCTCACTAGCTTTCCCATTCGGTAGGGTTGACAAGGTAGGGGTAGCATGAGAACATATTGTTATCATGAGGGATTGCACTTGAATGCGAAGTTGTAAAGCTCAGCAATCTCGTGTAACATGGAAACACTTTCAATCATGTGGGTTGCTCATAAGGAAAGTGAATCTCCAGATAAAGGGTTGGTTCCCTGTGATACCTCCTATAAACTACTTCTCTAATGGTAAAAAGGATAGAAAGAAACTTGGAATTGAAACCTATCCTAGGAGGTGATGCACCAGATGTTCTAGATCAACTTGCTTAGTCGAACTCACAATGTAATCAACAAATAAGCTTAAATATTTTCACAACTCAACTAAGCATGTAACACATAAGTATTTCATTGGAAAAGGACTAAATTTAGAACATACGTGAAGGAAAATAAAGTATTTTCACAACTTCAAACTACTAAAATCAGCTTACTCAATTCATGACGTGCATTAACTATGCATCTCCCTACATTCATACTATTTGAATGAGACAAAATCAAAGGATTCTAAGAATGAATCACAGAAATATCATTAGATCGCTCGTACACTATAACACAAGAAGTATTAAGAAGGAAAATTGTTGCTTTCTTTATTAAAAATGTAGGAATTGTTGCTACAAGTGGATCAATCTGAGTTACAAGATCAACTTCTCTTTGCAGAATGCAAAGGAAAAGAAGAAAGAACTAAGGAAAAAGACTAAGTCTTTTCCAATATATACAATGTATGATAACTCCAAGGCACCAAGAGGTGGAAGAAACAGTCAACTGAAAGTGTAAAATATCTCTAAAACCCTTCTCACGAGCAAAGAAGAAAAGCCTCAAAAAGAGGGCCCACAACTAAAGTAAACTAAACTCAAAATGTTGCAAACTCCTCCCCTCAATGTTCATGATCAAAATATCCCGAGAATTGATGTAGAACTGAGGTTATGTCTCAAATTTAAATAATATTAAAGCAATTAGTAAAGGATTACTTTAATATGTGTTATGTATTTGCCTCCTTTTTTCACATTTTCATGACATATATTAAAGCAATTTATAATTTATTGCTTTAATAATGTTTACATTATTATCTTTAGTTTCAAAACCATGTGAGAACAAGGAAATAGGGGAAACATTGAGTTTGATTTTCAAATGAAAGATACTACAAAGGTAATTGAAGGAGTTTACTTGAAGTGGTTTTCACTTTGCAAAATTTGCATGAAAAACTAAAGGTATAAGGGATACCTAATGCAAAAAAAATTAAATAATGCAAAGTCCAATTTTTAAGACTTAAGGAAACAATACCTTAAGTGAATAGTCGGCCAATCTAGGGTAAATGAAACCCTAATGAGAAAATTGTGGCATATGCATTCACTTCATTCCATTTTGCACTTAGCAAACTTAGCAAGGCGTCGCCATGTTGCTGGGGTTTGGAGCTCAAAACTCTTGATTTACATGTTGTTTCTGAGTGGTTTTCCGAGGGAGTCTGCAAGAAAATACATGGTAAGTGTTTTTCTGTGACAAATCTGATATATTGAACTCCATTTTGTAAATATTCTATTGGGCTTTCAGGCCATGGGTTCCAATATTTATGATGCATTATTATTGTGCTTTGTTTTGTTGATGAGACTTTGAGTTGAGACCGTCATTGATAGACCTCTGAAACTCTTTCTTGATGCGACATTTGAAGGTATTTTCTACAAGAAAAAGAGGTAATTTATCCATTCATTTGAATCTTTGTATTTCCTCTTACTTCTTGTCTATAAAATTGCTCGATTTGAGCTCCAGATAGTTGTAAAATTACTGAATTCTTTGTTATGCACATGCTTCTATAGTGGCGCCCATGCATTTATGCATCTAAGTTTTATTATTTCTTGATATTTGAGGGTTTCATTCTGGATGTGAGCATTTATTTGGGCTTTGAAGCCTCTTTCATTCACAGTTTGTGGGCTCTCTCCATTCTAGGTGTTTTTCTTTATTGCAAGTCGAGCTTATCCTTCATTTTGGGTGTTTAATCTTTGCAAATAGAGAAAACACAAAGAAACTAAGGGTTTCCTTATTTCATTGATAAAATAATCTTGTTTCATTTGTAATGCCAACCTCTCATGAAGTTCTAGGTGTTCAATATTTTATCCTGTATAAGCTCAAGCTTCCTCACATTCTGAGTGTTTCTCAATCCTGCACAAGTTCGAAGGTTTTCAATTTTATTTCTTGTATCATGCATCTCTATACTTTATTTTTTGTAGACCCTCCATTGAACTTGGCCTTCCGGGATTCATTATACTTGCAAACTTGTTTCAGGAACAAAGAATAAATACCAGGTCGTGGCCATAGCAAATCATACTTATCTTGCATTTCTATTTCATTTTCACTGTCTAGGGCTTGAATGTCCTTTTATCATCATTTCTCACATGCTTGTGTAAAGAAATCCCTTTGATCTCCTTTATCTTATGACACTTGTATTCCCTTGGCTAACTTACCTTATTTGTCACCGCCCTTTAGCTATGAATCAAGAACACCTCAATGCACTCTCATTTCTATCCTTGTCTCATATGGCAAAGAACTTATTCTTAAACTCTAACAACTGCAATGAAAATTGAGGTCATGTGTTGTAAAAATTATATTTATTGCTCCTCATACACTATATATTGCAACTCATGCTCACATTATGCTTTCATGGACTGCTCAAGCTTCATAATTTGTTTGATTGATTTCCCATATGCACTTTTGATGAAGCTTGTTTTAATTAGTTCACACATTTGTTATGATTTGACCTGCATCACATAAAATGTTAACTGGAAAAATGAAGGTCTATCATTGATCCTTCCATTATATGTATGATTATCTTGTCTTTAAGAACACTACTTGCGTTTGTAAATCCTTCCTTTTTGTAAATGAGAGAATGTAGTATGTTGGGCTTGACCCTTTTGGGAGCCCATTTTCCTCCACATACTAAAATTTTAAAAGAGATGAACCAACAATGAAACATGTACATGTAGCTACATAGTGAACAAACATGTTAGATAAAAATAGTAAAATTCAATGTTCTTCTGATAATTTTCTTTGGATATCTTGGATTCAGCTGTTCATTTTTCCTTTCTTGATTAGTTATAAAATTGGCAAGTATCTCCTTGATTAGACATGCATGAGATTTGTATGGAACCCTGAGATCTAACATCTCCTCATCCACCCTTGAAAATTTCTCTCTTGGAGCAACAACTAGACAACTCAACGATGATAGAACAACCTCCAACAATGGGATTTGTCATTCACCAGGCAATGACGAGTCCCATATCTTATTTTATGCATTTCTTTTCCTTGCATTTACTTGTATTATTTCTCTTCAAATACAACTACTCCCACGACTTGTGTGAGATTACAAAACATTGTCTTTTAATATATCAGTTATTCCATATCATGTAATGACTTATGTATTTTTATTTGTGAATCACTACATAATATGAAATAACTAAATGAAACTGTTTGAAGCATATGCTTTGTAATGATGAATAACAACAAAACATGCATGAAACATGAACTGTAGAAAATGGTTTAGCTTCAAAACCTGATAATCTTTGAATGTTTGGTTGATTTCTTTGAATTGCTCATGTGCCAAAAAATTTCTCACCCCCGTTTAACAACTTCTTAATAAAAATTTCCTAATTTGAGTTGGAAGCTAAAAATTAGTAACAAATGCCTCATAGAAATGGGGTCTCATAATGATGTACATCATTGTGAGACCCCATTTCTATGAGGCATTTTATCACACTGCCCCTACCTTGTCAACCCTACCGG
The DNA here is from genome assembly GCA_007115665.2 of Sequoiadendron giganteum. NCBI lineage: Eukaryota > Viridiplantae > Streptophyta > Pinopsida > Cupressales > Cupressaceae > Sequoiadendron > Sequoiadendron giganteum. Next base: position 197,404,496 of record CM021101.1, read on the forward strand.
ATTGGCAAGCTAGTGAGCTTGTCAAACACTAGCTTGTCAATGAGTTAGGGAAGGCAAGGTAGGGGCAACATGAAAAATGCCTCATAGAAATGGGGTCTCATGGTGATGCAAGCTAGTGATCTTGTCAAACACCAGCTTGTCAATATGGTAGGGTTGACAAGGTAGGGGCAACATGAAAAAATGCCTCATAGAAATGGGGTCTCACAGGGTTTGACAAGCTCAGTAGCTTGCCAATTCAGTAGGGTTGACAAGGTAGGGGCAGCATGAGAAAATGCCCCATAGAAATGGGGTATGTGAGACCCCATTTCTATGGGGCATTTTCTCACGCTGCCCCTACCTTGTCAACCCTACCGAATTGGCAACATAATTTTTTGGATGGAATGCCTTAAAAAAATGTGGTCGTCTGACATGCATTGATTGCAAGATAGGCTCAAAATGGAAGCATGGACAAGGCATGTGAAATGTTTGACAATAATTTTTTCGTAAACATGTATGCAAAATGTGGTAGCATTGGCAAGCTAGTGAGCTCACTAGATTGCCAATTTAGTAGGGTTGACAAGGTAGGGGCATCGTGAGAAAATGCCTCATAGAAATGGGATCTCACGGTGATGTACAAGGTTGAAAAGGTAGGGGAAGCATGACAAAATTCCTCATAGAAATGGGGTTTCACGATGATGTACAGGGTGGACAAGGTAGGGGCAGCGTGAGAAAATGCCTCATAGAAATGGGGTCTCACAATGATGTACATTACTGTGAGACCCCATTTCTATGAGGCATTTTCTCATGTTGCCCCTACCTTGTCAACCCTACCGCATTGACAAGCTAGTGTTTTGTCAATAGAGATGAAAACCCAAATAGTTTCAAAGATCTATCAATGTGGGAGGAGTATATTCCAATTTTGTGGAGAAATGTATGGAAAATTTGGTAACATAGACAATGCAATCAGTTGTTTTGATAAAATGCACATCACCATAAGACCCCATTTATTTGAGGAATTTCTTCAAACAATTGATTTCCTTGTCTATGTTGTTTGATAAAATGATTTGGTAGACATGTATGGAAAATTTAGTAGCATAGACAAGGCAATCAGTTGCTTGGTATATCTATTTGACAAAATACCTCGATAAGATATGTCCTCATGGACTAGAATGATTGCACGATATGCACAAAAAATATTTTCAAGCATATGCAATTTGTAGGTGTAAAACCAAATTCAACTACATTTTCCAACATCCCCCATGCCTATACCAAAATGAAAGATTTAGAGAGTGGTATGCACATCCATAGTAGAGGATTGAAAAATGATGTATTATTTTACTTATAACTTTTTTCATATACATGTGTATACAATATGTTGAAGCATACACAAGGTAAGTAAATTGTTTAACAAAATGCCTCAAAGAGATGTGGTTTAACAATGTAATTGGCAAGTGTAAAGAACTGTGTAATTTAAAATGTGCATTGACAAGCTAAGGTTATAATGACAAACAAAAAATGATCAACATGGAATATGTAAAATACTAAAATCAAAGCAAGCCAAAATATAATGAAAGAAAATGTGTAAAGACTTCACATACCTAAAAACCATAGTTTCAAATGGAGGAGTTCTACCCAATTATGTAGCCTTTTCTTCTTCTTTCCTCAAACTCCTTAACAATTTGAATTTTTCAAAATTTTGTTCCCCTCCAAACTTCAATTATATATCACTCTTCAATGGAATTCAAACTTGAATTGATATTATATTCCTTTCAACATGAAAACTCTGCTATTTCATGTAAAGGTGGTGTAATGTGAAAAACTTGCATGCACACTTCACAAAATCATCACAAAATATTTTTGTTGTCGGAACACATGTAGAACCAGGAGAATATGCAAAATGTGGGCCTTGAGATCATGGGTATATTGTGTTTTTAACCGTTTTTAGAGCAAGACAAAACATGCTCGTGTTATAACATGAGCACGTTATGTCTTGCTAAAATAACGACCATATCTCTACTACTTCAAAACGCACTCGCATTATGAGAAAGTTGATTTTTTATGTTTATTTTCTCTCTTTCTCTCCATCCCCTACCCTCTACCCTCTATCTCTCTCCCACTTCCTCCATCTCTCTCACTTCAATTTTCTCCCTCCTACCCCCTCTCCCTCTCTCAAGTCTCTCTCTCTCTCACTCACTCCTATCTCTCTTCACTCTACCCTTAACCCTTAAACCCTCTACCCTCTACCCTATATCTCTCTCCCACTCTCTCTCTCTCTCTCACTCAATTCTCTCTCTCTCTCTCTCACTCACTCAGTCACTCTTATCTCTCTCCCTCAAGTCTCTCTCTCACTCACTAACTCCTTCTATCTCTCTCCCACTCCCTTCGTCTCTCTCTCACTCACTCACTCCTATCTCTCTCCCCTCTACCCTTAACCCTCTACCCTCTACCCTCTATCTCTCTCTCTCTCTCTCTCTCTCCTACTCCATCCCTCTCTCTCAAGTCTCTCCCTCCTACCCCTCTCCCTCTCTCAAGTCTCTCTCTCACTCACTAACTCCTATCTCTCTCCCCTCTCCTCTTAACCCTCTACCCTCTACCCTTAACCCTCTACCCTTCATCTCTCTCCCAATACTCTACCATCTATCTCACTCACACTTCCTCTCTCTATCTATCTATCTCTTTCTTACTCCCTCTATCTCTCTCCCCTCTATCATTAACCCTATATAGTAAACCCTTAAACCCTCTACCCTAGCTTGCCAACTTGGTGAAATTGGCAATGTAGTGGCCTATTTAAAAAAATGGGTCCAAGAAATGGGGTCTCCTGGTGATTTACATCATCGGGAGAGCCAATTTCTTGGACCCATTTTTTCAAATAGGCCAAGGTAGGTTGCCAATTTCACCAAATTGGCAAGCTAGTGGGGTCTCTTTATCTCTCTCTCAAGTCTCTCCCTCCCACCCTCTCTCTCTCACGTCTCTCTCTCTATCACTCACTCCCTCCATCTCTCTCCCCTCTACCCTATACATTAAACCCTCAATTCTCAACCCTCAACCCTTAATCCCTCAGCCCTTAAACCCTAAACCCTAAACCCCTATACCCTCTACCCTATACATTGGACCCTCAACCCTAATCCTTCAACCAAATACCCTCAAACCTATACCCTAAACCCTCTACCCTCAACACTTAACCCTCAACCCTAAACCCTTCAACCTTCTACCCTCTACCCTCAACCCTAATCCCTCGACCCTTTACCCTCAACCCAATACCCTAAACCATCAACCCTATAGGTCCTCAACCCTATACCCTTAATTCTCAACCTCTACCCTATACATTGGATCCTCAACCCTCATATATCTTTGTCCCTCCCTCCTCTTCTCTCCTTCTCTATATCTCACTTCTTCCTCCATCTATCCCTCCCTCCATCCCTCCCTCTCTACCCTAATCCCTCTACCCTATACCCTCAACCCTTAAACACTCAACCCTCAACCCTTAAACACTCAACCCTCAACCCTCAATCCTCAACCCTCAACCCTCAACCCTCAACCCCTCAGCCTCAGCCCTCAACCCTCAGCCCTTAGCCTCAACCTCTGCCCTCTTTAATACCCTTTACCCTGGGCCCTAATCCCTCAACCTTAAACCCAATTAGGTATACCTTAATCCCTCCAACCCTCAACCCCCTCAACCCTCAACCCTTAAGCCCTAATCCCTCAACCCTATGCCTCAACCCTATACATTTGGACCCACTCAGCCTAATCCCTCAACCATACCTCAACCCTCTGGCTCCTCTGCCTTGAGCCCTCAACCATTAAACCCTAAACCCTCTACCCTATACACTAAACCCTAAACCCTCATTTCTCAACCCTCAACCCTTAAGCCCTCAACCTTAAACCCTAAACCCTCAACCCCTATACCCTCTACCCTCTACATTGGATCCTCAATCCTAATCCTTCAACCATATACCCTCAAACCTATACCCTAAACTCTCTACCCTCAACCCTTAACCTTCAACCTTAAACCCTTAAACCCTAAACCCTTAAACCTTCTACCCTCAACCCTCAACCCTAATCCCTCAACCCAATACCCTAAACCATCAACCCCATAGGTCCCCAACCCTATACCCTCAATTCTCAACCCTCTACCCTATAAATTGGATCCTCAAACCTCATATATTTGTGTCCCTCCCTCATCTTCTCTCCTTCTCTCTATCTCACTTCTCCCTCCATCTCTCCCTCCATCCATACCTCCCTCTCTACCCTAATCCCTCAACCCTATACCCTCAACCCTTAAACCCTTAAACACTCAAGCCTAAATCCTCAACCCTCAACCCTTAAACCCTCTAACCTCTACCCTCTACCCTCTACCCTCTACCCTAATCCCTCAACCCTTAATCCCTTAAACCCAAGTAAAATATCTACCCTAATCCCTCAACCCTAATCCCTCAACCCTTAATCCCTCAACCCTTAAACCATGAACCCTTAAACCCTCTACCCTCTACCCTCAACCCTCAACCCTTAAACCCTAATCCCTCAACCCCTATACCCTCTACCCTCAACCATAATCCCTCAACCATATACCCTCAACCCTCTACCCTCAACCCTTAAACCCTAAACCCTTAAACCCTTTACCCTCTACCCTATACATTAAACCCTCAACCATAAATTCTCAACCCTCAACCCTCAACCCTTAAACCCTAAATCCTTAAACCCTTTACCCTCTACCCTATACATTAAACCCTCAACCATAAATTCTCAACCCTCAACCCTCAACCCTCAACCCCTATACCCTCTACCCTCTACATTGGACCCTCAACCCTAATCCTTCAACCATATACCCTCAAACCTATACCCTAAATCCTCTACCCTCAACCCTCAACCCTCAAACCTAAACCCTTAAACCCTAAACCCTTAAACCCTAAACCCTTAAAACTTATACCCTCTACCCTCAACCCTAATCACTCAAACCTATTCCCTCAACCCAATACCCTAAACCATCAACCCTATAGGTCCTCAACCCTATACCCGCAATTCTCAATCCTCTACACTATACATTGGATCCTCAACCATCATATATCTATGTCCCTCCCTCCTCTTCTCTCCTTCTCTATATCTCACTTCTCCCTCCATCTCTCTCCATCCATCCCTCCCTCTCTACCCCAATCCCTAAACCCTATACCCTCAACCCTTACACCCTTAAACACTCAACCCTAAACCCTAAACCCTAAACCCTAAACCCTAAACCCTAAACCCTCAACCCTCATCCCTTAAACCCTCTACCCTCATCCCTCTACCCAATACCCTCTACCCTCAACCATAGTCCCTCAACCCTTAAACCCTTAAACCCAAGTAAACTCTATACCCTAATCCCTCAAACCTTAACCCTTAATTCCTCAACCCTTAAACCCTCTACCCTTAAACCCTAATCCCTCAACCCCTATACCCTCTACCCTATACATTAGACCCTCAAACATAATCCCTCAACCCTATACCCTCAATCCTCTACCCTCAACCTTAAACCCTCAACCCTTAAACCCTAAAATCTTAAACCCTCTACCCTATACATTAAACCTTCAACCCTCAATTCTCAACCCTCAACCCTCAACCCTTAAACCTTAAACCCTAAACCATAAACCCCTATACCCTTTACCCTATACATTGGACCCTCAACCTAATCCTTC